>QLTV01000207.1:46143-57891 GCA_003457575.1 Thermophis baileyi
AAGAAGCAGTGGGTGGAGCTCAATCGGAATCCAACCTAGAACTAAGGAATTTCCTGACAGGACAATTAATTATGGACCAGCCAGCCTCCATTGGGGTCTCCATCACTGGAGATTTTTAAGAAGAGATTGGGCAGCCATTTGTCTGGAGTGGTATAGAGTCTCCTGCTCGAGCAGGGGGTTGGACTAGAAGACCTCCACGGTCCCTTTCCAACTCCCTTATTCTGTTGTTCTGAGTCTGCCGGTGTGAGACACAATAAAATTATGTCCTTGATCAGGTTTCTAATCCATTTTCTGTGCAGCTGAAGGTATTGTGATGTAAAGACATGCAGTAGATCTGAAAGTGAGAACTGGTTAGCAGTACTTTCCCCGTCAGATTTTTTTTTGGCTTTGCACCAGGGACCGCTTCCTTTCCTAACACCTGGACTTTTCTTGCAGCTCAACATTATCGCCACGACTCCCAACAGCACCATCCGCTCAGCCCTGAGAGGTTCGGTGTTAAACTCCCCCGGATGCCACCCACCCCTGTCTGGAGGCAAGGTAAAGAGTCCGGAGGGAGGGAGGCAGCCTCCCGTCCCATTCCCAGCTCTGTCCGAAGGCCAAGAGGCAGGAAAAACTAGAGGAAGCTCAGCAGTGGGAACTGGGAAGTGCAAAAGTGGCGAAGTGTAACTCAGGAGTGGAAAAATTACAAAATAAGGGGAGAACTGTAACAAGACCGTAAACTGCTTAGAAATGAGAGAACACAGAGATTGCTTCCTGGAGAAGCTGAAGGGCCTCAAGGCCCTGCAACTACAGCTAAGCAGCTGCCTGGCTTTGCGTGTGTTGTCAGCTGGCCCGACACCATTGCAGCGCCCAAGTGCTGCACAGGCTCCGGGTGCAGCTGGCACTTGGCAAGAGGTCCTGGCCAAAATAGAGGAGGTTAGCCTCCTTGGGTGGGCTGCTGCCCAAAAGCCCTTTAGCTGTGGCACAGGCCTTCTGCAGCTCAAGGTTTTGGAATGCAGACAAAATTATGCAGAAGGCAAAAGCAACGTGACAGCTGGGACGTTCCTACATTGCCCCCTCAGCTGTGCCCAGGCGAGAGCCCACATGGCACACACCTGTGGCACTAGGGACTGGGTGGCTGGAAGACTGGAAATGCCTTCAGAGCAATCGTTTGAGGAGGATGGAGAATGGCAGTCCGAAATTCCCAGAAGAGCTCCACCATGGCTTTGTCAAACATGGCCCTTCCCGTGCCCCTTCCTTTAATCTTCTGGCTGTCCTTGCCAAAAGTGCCACTCCCCTCTCTGCCTGCAGCCTGTCCGGACCCCCATCCATGTGGTTGCCAAGACCCCTTCCAAAGGCCAGACGGAGCGCAACAAGGAGAACGTGTCTCAGCTCAACGGAACAGCTCTGAGCGGTGGGTGTACCCTGACAGCCCCTGCCCAGCACAATGGCAGTATTTACTCTGTTGCCAGCACCTATTCGGCATTTGCGGTAATTCCCTTCTCCCTCTTCTTCCCCTCTGCCCTTCTGTCCCCGCTGGCTCTGGAGCCAGAATCAGCCTGCGAGTCGCCAGATGGCCAGTCAGCCCTTGCCGAAGGGAGGCCAAGGGGCTGGGTGGGTCCCACTTGCTGCTGGGGCTCCTTTGGCTGCTGCTTCCCCTGCCTGTAAATGGCAGTGGCGAAGGAGGGGCCGCTGCATGCAGAAAGAGGGCTCCATGGCTGGAAGCAAGCTTGGGCAGGGCAGCCCACAGTTCTGCCCCCCCTCTACCCCGTTTCTTCCCTGCCGCTGCCTCCACTCCCACCAAAAGCCCCTCTGAACACAGACCCTTGCATGTTGTCCAAATACCTACCCCACTGCCTTTCAAGCCCCTGCCCCCCGCAGCTCCCTCTGCCTCCTTCACACCAGTCGTTCTTTTCCCTCCCCAGCGCGCACTTTCAGAGGCTTCCAAATCTGAGCACCCGTCCCACGTCCTCAACTCCACGGCTTCCAATCCTGACGGCTGAAAGGGGGCCGTTACCAGCCAGGGTCCGGCATGAACCGGACCTTCTGGGGCCTGGTTTATGCTGCCACTTTTAACTGTTTTTAATGAATTGATTTCCAAGTTTTATGTGACAGGGAATAAAGGTCTAGATGCAGCAGCTGTTCTGGGCCCAGGCCTGCTGCCTTGTTCAGGGGGGAGCAGGCAGAGGTTTGCCCCCCTCCTTTCCTTGGGCAACCTTGTCCACCCAGGTCCTGCTCTTCAGCAGATGGCCTCCTGCTCACCTTGGGCACAGGAAGGAGAGACACTACAGGGAGTCCTCTACAAGGATGCACCACCTCCCTCTTCACCGACTGGCCCGTCTCCTGGCTGGGCTAAGAGGCTGGCATCCCTGGCACTTCGACTGTACATTTAATGATCATGGCTAGATTTGCACCTTCTTCACTACAGCAGCCTCTTATTTATTTGTGTGGCTGTTTGCTTGTTCAGAGATGTAGGTGAGCAGCAAAAAATCAGTTGTACTGTTTTGAAAAAGCTTTTTTTAAATGTCAGACTTTGCTCTGCATAAAAGATAATTTTATTCTGCATTTAATGTTGTACTTCTGATATGTAAACATGGCTGCGCTTAAGAAACACCTGTGCTGCTCACCTCAGAGGAAACCTGCGGTGGCCACTGACCACCCACCCCCCGCCCAAAATTCTCATTCATGTCCTGGGACCAAGATAGGGTCGATTCCTCCTGAATCAAGATAGAACTCTGTGAATCTGCTCAACCTCCAGAGAAACGTCTGTTGGACGTGGCCACATCCTGGTGCCCCAACTGGTCATATTTCCCTGGGGGAAAAGTTGCCCCAAAAAACCTGGCCAAGCCTCCCAAGCGCCTTACCTACCCCAGCCCCACGTGTAGAGATGGCCGGCGCCTGAAAAGGAAACAAGCAGGTTGAGGCAGCAAGGGCTGCGATGGGGACAGCGGGTAGCGCCGTGAAGGGCGGCCTGGGGGGCCATGTAGCCGCTGGCCACCAGCAGCAGCCCTGTGGGAGAAAGGGTCTGTCATTTGGAGTGGGCAAGGTCACGGCCGCACCAGGAGGGCAGCCAGCCCCGTGGCAGTGGGCCAGGCTTCCAGTGCAGCCTCCTGCAACAGCACGCGCGTCTTGGAGGGTCCAGACAGTCCTGCAGCAGTGCTGACATGGCGCCTTGCAGCCACACCCACCACAAAGCTCCAGCTCGGCCTCACGCAGCGCACGCCCACGACCCTCCACCGGCCCAGCAGAAACTCGAAGCTGAACCAGCCACTCCCTGCCTGGCCTGGGCCCCGGCACCATTGGCTTGGATGGTGGGTGCTTTGCTGCAAGGAACTGCCCGTGGATGGTAGGGGATGGTGTAGCCTCAGCCCTGGCTGAGCCGGGCGGCCTGGATTGCAAATCCCCCTGCAAGGCAGAGTCCAGCAGCCCAGGGGGCAGGTGACAGTCGCTGCTGCGCAGATAAAGCTGGGCAGACCCACAAGCCCGGGGTGGGCCCTGTGCACTCAACCGAGGGGCCGGGGACCTTCTGGGCGCCCCAACTTTAGCACCGGCACCCAGCTGGGGATCCGAGTCAATCTATGGAAAATGTGATTCCTCCTTAGAGACAATTGCTGATTTTTTCCTCCTGCCTCTACATAGAGCTCCTTTCACTGTTGCAAATGCTACAATTTCAAACATTGAATATAACAGATGCAGGAAGAGGGTTTTTTTTTTGTTTTTATTTATGTAGCGTGTCCCGTTATTCCCTAAATCCTACAGAGTTGTCTGCCAGAGTGTACAAAATGCCGAAAGTGCAAGAGAGAAGAACCATTGTGTGCGTGTCTGCCCCAGGACCAAGAACTCCCGCTTTGCCAAGTCCCAGGCCCAGCCTGGTGCATGTGGCCAGGTGCAGCAGAGGTGCTTCTGAGCAGCGGGGGGGAGGAAACGGGAGGAGGGCCCTCACTCCCCGGCAGCAGCATTGGGCTTAATCAAGCCGTAGGAGACAGCATGAGCCAGGCACTCCTGGGCCAACTGAGCCACCTGGGGCTTGTCCTCTGCCCTAGTCGCCACAGACAATATCTCCAGCATCTCGCTCTCCATCAGCTTTGTGGCCACCTCCCGGTCTGCTGCCATCATGTTTCTCACCACTACCACGCCACGGTGCTGAAGCTCTATGCAGGGGCTGAACAGCAGAGACTGCAGGATTTCCAGCCAGTCCGTTGTCTTGGAGGAGAAGCAATAAGAGGCAGGTGGCAGGCATGCCCGACCCTGCCCTTGCAACCCACTGTATGCTCCACCAGGCAACAGCCCTGCTTCCAGAGCAAGCCTGTGGCAGAAGGATTCTGCCTCTTGCCTTCCCAGGCTCACAGAGCAAGGTGCACCCCTCAGGAAGTGTGTGTGTGTGTGTGTGTGTGTGTGTGCGCGCGCGTGTGTGTGTGTGCAGGGGGGGGAGAGCTGGCTCACACAAACTTACCACTTGGGAAATCCGGACACAGATCTGGGGCAGCAGCGAGGTTAAGACCGCCAGCGTCCCAGAAGCTGCCCGACGAAGCCTCTCATCTTCCTCCCCACTGTACAAAACCAGCAGTTTGAGCCGATCACTGCCTTCGGCCAGAAACAGCTCTGCCACCTGTATGGAAGACGAGCGGCTGTCAGGCCTGGGGGGTAGTGCCCACCCCTCCCCAACCTGCTCTCAGCTGCCCACCTGGGGGCTCAAGGCCAGGTTGCACATGCACTCCGTGGCCGCCAGACGAATCATCTCGTGCTCCTCAAACATGTAGCCTTCGATTATGGGCATGGCCTTTTCCTTCACAATCTTCTGCCTGCAGGAGACATGGGGAGAAGTAGCCACAGAAGCCATGCCGAGACCCCAAAGGACCTCGCCTTCCCAAACCCAAAACAGGCCTCACCTGAGCCTCTCACTGGTGCCAGCCAGGTTGGTGAGTGCCATCAGCCCCTCAAAATTCTGCAGGCCGGAACGAGTCAAATGCAGGAGGCTCACCAGGGGTCTGACCACCTCATAGACCTGCGGAAGAAAAGTGCCCTGCTTACAGGAGAGGAGGACCAAGGAAGAGCCGCCTCCCATTCCCACCAGTGCTGCCCCACACAGACCCGTTCTCCAGGAAAGGCCATCTCCGGAGCCGTCGTGATGGCGATCTTGGCCAGAGCCTGGGCGGCCTTGCTCTGCCCCACTTCAGTCCCCTCCAGAGCCAGAGGGATGAGCGCCTGTCGGGTGACAGGGAAGGGGGAAAGAGACTGGTCAGCCACGAGAGCCTTGCTGGGAAGAGCAAGAGGAGGAAGGGGCAATACTGACCTTCCCCCCTCCGGCAGCTACCACAGCCCCACGGTTCTCCGGGTTATCCACTACGGCCAGGAAAACCCTGTAGCACAGCAGGACATGGAGGAGGAGGGGGGGGGTCAGAGCCAGGTTCAAACACATACCCTCCCACGAGCCATGTGGGAGTACAGAGATGGCAAGCAAATAGGACCCCACCCTGCCCTGTTAAGTCACAGTTCGAATCACTGGGCTAAGACACACAGGATCCAGAAACCCTGCCTCATTGGAGAGCTATTTCAGGCGGAGGTGACATGGCCTCCTCCGGCATGCTTTCAGCTAGATTCCTGCACCAGGCAGGGGACTGGACTGCAGGCCTTAATGGCATTTTCCAACTTTTGGGACTCTGGTTTTAACTGAGGACCCCTGGAGGGGCCGAAAAACAGCAGCTGCAGAAAGCGGGGCTGGGCTGTAGAGTCTCTATTGGGCCCTGACACCCACCCAGCCCCCAAACAAGACCGTTCAACTAATGTTTTCCTGTCTCGGGAATCATAATGCTAGTTTGCTCCAATAAGCCCCAGGGAGAAAAAGATGCTTCAGACCCTTTTCCTGGAAGGACTATGGAGATGCATGGAGCCCATGGACTGCCGGTTCTCAAGAGTAGCCCTTTCCCTTCCCTTATTCAAGTATAGGTCTTAGAAGAACCCCTGCCTAGCAAGGTCAGCAGCAAAATGAGGAGCTGTATCTCACAGTTCAATCAATGGAGCATTAACCAATGTCTGAACATCTCGATGCAAGTCATCTTTGGCAGGAAAGATGAGCGGCCAGCTGTCCCCCAGAAACTCATGCCATACACTGAGGAACCCCTCCCCGCTGCCAGCCCCACCTGACTGTTCCGAGTTTATTCGCCTCTGGACTCCAGGTCAAGTCACAGAGCCTCACCTGGAAATCAGCTCCCGGCAGGCAGGGCTTAAAGAAGGACTCTCGTTCTTGATCATGCAAACAAGAGCCGAAACCACACCTGCGGCCAAGAGCTTCTGCACACGCCTGTGGACGAACTCTGGCTTATCCTAGAAGATGAGATGAGTGAAGGCACCAGCAGGGGAAGCCCTTTACAGGCACCTCCATTGCACCTCTGCCCACCCCCCTAAGATGTGCAGCCCCTTCTCTCCCGCAGGGCTTTTGCCTCCACTCTTCATCCCCCCCCCCCGGGCACTTGTCCGTCTCACCTTGGGGTGCTTCTCAGGGATGTGCTGCTTGGCATATTTAGCAAGCTCCACCATCTGTGGGTCAGGTTCCTCAAAGTCATAGCTGCTGGTACAGTTGACCAGTGTAGAGGCCACTGCAAATAAGCAGTTCAGATTCTCTGACTAGGATGGAAGCAGGGAGAGGGGAGGTTTATTTGGCAGCCCTTTGAGTTCACCAATTAGCATCTGTAACTTGCAGATATCCTGGGATTCTGGAGTTGGATAAACAAGCACTTAAGCCAGAGTGTTCCAAGAATCAAAACTGAGCATCCCCAGAGACAGCTCTATCGTCTTCCACTGGACACAGCCAGCCCATCCCCCTTGGGGCAACTTGTCTTATCATCATTAGGACATATCTTCCATCATTCAAGCAGAATCTGTCTTCCCCTGAGCTACCAGTCAGTGGGCTGCACAACAATCTTTTTTTCCAAATGTTACTGCTTTTATCGCAGACAAACGCACAATACAGCCATACTGGATAGTGACATGGCACTTTTCAAGCACAGGGGCAGACCCAGATTTGAGCACAGACTCCACCCAACCCGAAGCACATTCTCACAAGCAGCAAGAAACAACAGGACAAAGAGACCAACATGGGAAGTAGACACTGCAACAAACCCAGATGTCTCCATCTACACCGAGAGCCTCATCACAGGCCCAACAAGAACACACAGGATCAGAGGCACCTTCACATGTTGTACCTCCAATGCGAGATATGCCATCATCTGCTAGCAATGGCCCTCTGGATTCTTCATACAACCAAGAGGACAACTTTGCACAAAAGAATTAAGGGACATGTTTGACATCAGAACTCAAGCAAGGTCTAAGCATTTCAACTTCCCAGGAGCCTCCATAGCAGACTTCAAAGTGATTCTTTTAGAAAAGCAGGACTTTCACAGGGTGAGGAAGAGCTGCACCCGCAGACATCAAAAGGCTTCAGACAATCTCTCTTTCAACAAATACAATGGGTGTTAAACAATTGATGAAGTACTCTGTCTCACATGTCACTTCCATCTGTCAGACCAACCATCTTCCTCTGCCATTTTTCCCCACCTCACCCCAATTTAACTCCTACATCTGTGCAGCTACTCTGTGCATCTGATGAAGTGAACTAAAACTTTCTAAAAGTTGTTAATCAGAAAAGATGCACTCTGAGTTTTTGCCACCGGAAACTACCATCACCGGACACTACCATGACTCTCCATCCCAAGAGGTGGGAACCCCACTGACTTTGCTTGTCAGAAGCCAGCAAAGGTCACAAATAGCAACCATGTGACCACAGGATGCTACGATGTCTTGACTTCAAGGACCAATCGTAAGTAGCATTCATTCAATCCCAACACAAACTTGAACAGTTGCTGAATGAGTGGTGTTTAGCAAGGACCACCCAGTATTAGAATATGGCTGATGGGATAGTTTCCTCCCTAGCATGTTCAACTCCCGAAGAAGCTCTACCTGTGCCAGCTGGAACAGAGCCTGCAGAGCTGCCTTGTCCTCCAGAAGTTCTTCCTTGACATCTGCGTCCAAGGTAAGGAATGCCAAACCTTCTGCTGCCCAGTGGCGGGTGCCAGCATCAAGGGTCTCATTGCACAACCATCTAGATGTGGGGCAAGGGGACATTAGATCCACTAAGGCCCCGGCCATTCAGCAGGGAGCATTAGAATTTCACTCTAACCATTAGGGAAGAGAGCTCAAACATGCAAGGTTGACAGCAATCACAGAATACCAGATCCAGTCCATATTGCAACTACATCAGATCTGCTCAGGCCGTTAGCTTCCATTCAGCATAAAACATGTCGACCTGCAACCAGATCACCCTCACCCTTGGATGTCCACCACGTTTACAAATGTGAAAGCAGCAAGCAATACTTGATGCCTTCTCCCCCAAAGGGTGCCAGACAAGGAAAGCCCACACTCACTTGCAGCACTGCTTGGCCAGTTTCATGGTGGAGCCTTCGGCAAACTGTTTCATGCTGAAGTCCGTGCCCCCTGCCGAGCCCAATTTACAAAGGCCCTGAAAACACAGACAACAATCCGTCATATAACCTGCACCGGGCAGGTGTCACTTACCAAAGGCAAACAAGCAACAGAGAGAAAGGAGCGCATCTGAACAAGTTCCCTCCCTCCCTGTCACCCAACCTGATCCAAAACAAGCTCCTTCTACTCACCACCAGGGCCCGGATGCGAATGCTGTCATGCTCACTGTGCTTGTAAATCTCCTTGAGCAGCGTCACACCATTCGCAGTGATGAAGGAGGCACGTTTGGCCTTATCAGCTGCGTGGATCAGGGCCTCCACAGCCACAAGCTGGTGAGCCACCTGGGATGAGGCACACAACGCCAGAATGTTCTCCATGATGCCATTCAGTTCCAGCACCTGGTTCCCAGCCTCTGAAGGGCCTTGCAGGAGACAGCTCACTGTCTGGATGGCCCTGAGTTTCCCAGGCATGCCATGGTCCTGGAACCAGTCCCTGGAAAGGAAGAGAGAGCAACCACTATCAGCAAAGAGACTAAACATGGAACTACTATGTAAATACTGAATATATATTATAGGAAGAAACCAACAACTGAAGTACCATATTTCCCCAAAATTAAGGCCTAACAGAAAATAAGCTCTAGCCTGACTTTTTAGCCTGCTCCTAATATAAGCCCTACCCCAAAAAATAAGCCCCGGTTAAGGTCGTCATCAGCCGGGGTGGGGGGTGGGGGTGCGGGGAAGACAGGTGATCCGGATGCACTGTGTGGGCCACGGGAAAACAGAGTTGGTGGGATGGAGTGGGCGGCCGGCCACAGAAGGCTCATCTTCGCGTCTCTTGGTTTGCCTGTGATTCGTGGGGCACATCAGGATCACCTGACTTCCCCCCCCCAGCCCGTGCCTCTGTCTGCTGCCAGTGCTGCCATGTGAAGATTAGCCTCCTGCGGCCACCTGCCCGCTGCAGCCCGACTCTCAGCTTTCCCACGGTGCGTCCGGATCATCTGCCTTCCCACCAAGGGGCCAGTGGGCTGCAGCTGCTGCTGGACACCGTTGACCCCCTGCGTGTTTGCCACCTCTTGTGCCCGCGCCCAGCCAGGCTGATCACCCTGATATTGTGATTTCCCGAAAATAAGCCCTAATGCTTATTTTGGAACCCAAACAAATATAAGACCGGGTCTTATTTTGGGGAAACACGGTAGCTCATACCTCTCTCATTCGTGAGGCGTCTGCCATGAAACGCTCACCAACAAAAGCCGGCAAAGCCAAAAGACTGACAACCAGCCCAGCATTCATTGCTAAGAAGTGACAGCTCCCTCTGTCAAACAGCAGTTCTCTCCAAAGGGCCGCATTTACACACACACAGACCTACCGGACATAATCCTCACAAAGTCGATGGAAATTCTCTCTCTCGCCATCACACTTCAAGTCCTCATAAAGCTTACTGAGCAGCACGGCCACAGTCATGGGGGTGTTCTCTGTCACACGCAGGCCTCCAGGACTGTGGGGCACTGTGCCCCCAACCTCCAGGATCTCTTTGAGACCTGCAAGGAACCATTGTTTACTAAAGCAGAGAAGGGGCCAAGAATAGAAAAGTTACTGCACAGAGAGTCGTGCTCACCATGATCAATGACCCAAAGAGTCAAAGAGTTGTTGGAGGCTTGCAGCGGCTTTGGGGCTATTACGCTGATCAGCAGATTGAGGATACTGTCACGACCATAGGAAGAGATGCCTGCTCGAGTGAGAGCCTCTAACAGCCATCTGAGGAGCAACCTCAGCTCTCTGGATGAGTCTACAGCAAGAGCATCAGACAATAGCAATAGCAATAGCACTTAGACTTATATACCGCTTTATAGTGCTTTACAGCCCTCTCTAAGCGGTTCACAGAGTCAGCATATTGCCCCCAACAATCTGGGTCCTCATTTTACCCACCTCAGAAGGATGGAAGGCTGAGTCAACCTTGAGCCGGTGAGATTTGAACCGCTGAACTGCAGCTAGCAGTCAGCTGAAGTAGCCTGCAGTACTGCACTCTAACCACTGCGCCACCTCGGCTCTCTACAGAGGGGTAAACAACATCTCCACTGATACTTGTAAGCTACCATCACTTACAGCACACAAGTGAACAAAGGCATAACTTGACTTAGCATAACTGTTCTCCTGCAAACATCCAAGATGCTTTATCCAAGGTGAATGTGAATAACAACATGAATATGAGATGTCTAAAAGCACAGTAATTATTAGAACACCCTCCCCCCAAGCAACATGCAGCACAATTTGAAACAAGGCAGGCCAGGCTGTATTTTTATTCCAAAGCTGGGAAATATGCAACTTAAATTTCTGGCCCTTCCTGGTATGAGAGTCATAATCTAGAACAGGGGTATCAAACTCGATTTCATTGAGCGCTGCATCAGGGTTGTAGTTGATCTTGGGGGGGCTGGGGGGCGGCAGCTCAACATCACTCGTGTTTGGGGGGCACCTGTGGTGGCCTGGGCAGGGCTGGGGGATCCATTGTCTCCAGCAGAGGAAGGCGAGACCAGGGCAAGTGCCAAACTCTTATCCACCAGAGGAGCCTCGCCATCCCTCTCAGGCCACGGAGGACCCCTGGACAGCGGCGCAGGCTGCCCCAAGCCCTGGGCAGTGGAAAGCAAGCACTCAGTCTGGCCCTCGAGCTCCCAGGGCACCGGGACCCCACAGCCTAGCCCAGCCCAGCCCCGCTTCCCCAAGAGGGCGCTCGGCTGCGCTTACCTCCTCCTTGAGGCTGCTGCTGTTGCCTCCTGGAAAAGCACCTTTGGGACTGGCCAAGGAGAGTGAGCACAGCAACAGCAGCAGCCTCAAGGAGGAGGTAAGCGCAGCCGAGCGCCCTATTGGGGAAGCGGGGAAAGTCCAGCTGCCTCCTGAAAAAGCACCTTTGGGAAAACCATGACCTGGGTGACTGAGAATCTCTAGAGACTTTTAGCTATACAATTTGGGATGAACATCCTTTGAATGGTGTGGGAGTAGGAATGGATTTCCAGAGGAAAAATGGCAGACTACAGGAACCAGGTGACCCTGAGGACACAGACAAACCTCCAAGTGCTTCAATGACCCTCTAAAAAGAATGCAAATGACCAGCTGTCTGCAAGGAATATAAATCCTTCCATTCCCCACTATCCTGTCAGAGCTGAAGAAGCTGATGAGAAGAGAAACGTCTTCAAAAGGAAAAACAAGAAAGTCCAGTTGCCTCCTGAAAAAGCAGCGTTTTGCTGGACTACTTGCAGCCAGAGGCTGCTGGAGGTGTGTGTGTGTGTGTGTGTGTGTG
>QLTV01000207.1:65463-83767 GCA_003457575.1 Thermophis baileyi
TCCTGGTCTTCCATACCCCCTCAGCAGTGCCACAGGCTGATCGCTTCCATGCCACGCCGCATTGAGGCAGTAATTGCTGCAAAAGGGGCCCAAACCAAGTACTGAGTACATATGCATGCTTATACTTTTCAGAAGTCCAATATTGTTCTATGTACCATCCTTGTTTTATTGATTGCATGTAATATTCTAATTTTCTGAGATTATGGATTTGGGGTTTTCATGAGCTGTACGCCATAATCGCAATTATGACACATCACGGTTTGACCTATCTTGCTTTGCATGTAATGAGTCTTATCTCATATATTTGTTTCACCTTTTCAGTTGCATTACTGTAATGAACTTTTGCACGATATTCTAATTTTTTGAGTTTCACCTGTATTATTAGCCCTTTCATTTGGGGACAAATTATATAACTAAGAGCCTGAAATCAATTTCCAAGGACTATGAACAATTAGGCAGAAAAGCAAAGGATCTGGTTGCCCAAACTGTTTTCTTATCTATACTCCTGACAAAAGGGCAAAAACTAATGAGTGAATGGAGGATTTTAGAAGTAAACCACTGGCTCAAATGATGGTGATATTGTGAGAAGTTTGGCTTTCTACATTATGGATTAGGGTGTAGGAAGGGCTATACTGGAGCCTACAGGAAGGACTTCTAGCAAGAGAAAAACTGCACCTCACGACTGTCAATGTATATGGGAAACAATTGGCTCAGCATGTAGCTATTACTATTACTGAAACTTGGTAGGACAAAACACAGGATTGGAACACACAACCGGAAGGATATAAATTGTTCAAAAGAAACACCTAACAAAGGAGGGGGGTTGCATTGTATATCAGGAAATATTACCCCTTTATAGAAAGCCTTCTTGGAAATATTTGGCTAAATGTTACAGGAAAAATAAATGACATAGCCATAGGTGTGTACAGACCACACAACCAAGCAGAGGAAGTAGATGAACCCTTTGCTAAGTTAGCTGAGGTGTGCAGGAAATATGCCACAGTACTAATGGGAGACTTTTAACTACCCTGACAACATTGGGGAAAAACTGCAGATAGTGGGAGATCAAACAGGTTCCTGATGTGCCTAGTTGACAACTTAAGTCATACAAAAGGTAGAGGAAACTAGAGGGACTTAATCCTTACTAATAGGGATGAAATGGTTGAGGAAGTAGAAGCTATAGGAACTTTGGGGGAGAGTAGCCGTCTCATACTTGAATTCATCATAGTGCAACTATAATACAACTAGGTAACTGAACCAAGTCAGACTTATTGTAGAGTTTAAGAGAGCTGACTTCAACAGGCTAAGAGAAAAACTAGGAAAAATTCCATGGATGGAAATCCTAAAAGGAAAAATAGTTCCAGATGTTTGGAATACCCTGAAAAATGAGATAATGACCCAAGCAAAAACAATACCACAAAGAAAAAAGACACCTCATGAGACCAGCATGGTTGCAAAAAGAGCTGTCTTGACAAATTAAGGGATAAAAAATATTAAATATAAAAAAAAATGGAAAGAGTGGCACATAACTAAAACCACAAGCAAACAGGTCAAATTTGCAAGGATCAGGAAAGGTAAGGCCCATACTTAGTTGACTGGCAACTACTGCCAAAATAATTTCTAAAATTTCAGTAGGTAAGGAACCAAAAGAGTCAAAGCCCTGCTCTGTGGTGGCTTGTAATGTACATCCCTTATTTTGTGGTGGCCTTTCACAAACAATAAAGCTGTAGTTTTGTCCTGAGTGTTGCCATATACCAGCTTGACTGTCAATCTTTTCCTAGAATTACTTATATATTTCCTGCCTATCCCTCCAACTTTTGGGATGTCAGCCAGAACTGCACAATTCCTAAGATGAAGGAATAAAGGAGAATCACAAAATAAATACTAGGTCTATGCAGTGATTCAGGTTTTCAAGGAAATTTGGGCCATGTGTTGTCTACACTGGTTGGACTTTTTGCTATCTCTTTAAGCCAAAATATGTTTAAATCTTGAGAAAACCTATAACTTCTTTATGGAGCTGCCAATGGATGTGGTGTGTTAATCTCTGCACTAGGAATTAATACTTGGGATCTGGATTACTACACAGCTGTAGTAAACACCAGAAGCCTATTTGGCTTTTGTTAAAGCTGGCTGTGCCCCAGAATTCGCTCGGGGTGCCTGTTTTAACAATAGGTTGAGACTTCTCCACTTGGAACTTCACAAACATCTGAATCTCTTTTTTTCCTGAGGTGATCCTCAGCTGTGGTTGTGTTTGTTTTTTATCCTTATATGGAAGGTGAGACAGGACTATATTGAGTACAGTGGTGCAGTGGTTAGAGTACTTCTGCTGACTGCCTGCAATTTGGCAGTTCAAATCTCACCAGGCTCAAGGTTGACTCAGCCTTCCATCCTTCCGAGGTGGGTAAAATGAGGACCCAAATTGTTGGGGGCAATATGCTGACTCTGTAAACCGCTTAGAGAGGGCTATAAAGCCCTGTGAAGCGGTATATAAGTCTTATTGCTATTGCTATATACATCCACTGCGTGTTTTACAAATCTTGGGAATTGAAGCAACCCTGTTTCTTATCCCAGACAACCGATTTTCCCGATTCTAACCCATTCACTAGCTCTGTTGGTTGAGAGACAGCCGGAGCAGGGCAACCTGAGTCCACTTTTGCTTGATGAATTCCTGGTCCCTCCCCACCTCCCACAGCAGTTATTGTAAAGACAAGACAGTGATGCACTTTCACATCCTGTTCATTGAGTTAATGCAGCACAAATTGAGCAACACAGAAAACAGTAGCTTGCTTTCTCCTCTTCCTCACATAATCAACTTCCCTGAAAACCAAGAGAGATTCCAAGATCTAATTTAGGTTTCTCAGCATTTGCATTACGTACAACTCTTGCATCACATGCTGAAAACTGCCTATGGGTAGGTAGACCTCTTAAGGTCCTGTGGTCTAAGATACTGACCTAGGAGTTGACAGCCTACCCATCAATCTGTTTGTAAACATACTACATCCAAAGAAGACCCTGTCACAGAGACAGAACCCTGCAGAAATGAAGCAAAGAGCAGAAAAAAACTGTTGCCTTTGCCCACTTCTAGGTTGCCCTCATGGCAATTGGAAACCTTGAGGCAAGTGCCTGACAGAGAGGAGCACCTTCCCAAGATCAAAACTGGTCATCTGGGCAGTATGACAAGTCCTGCAGGGCTCAATCCCACCAGATTTGCAAGAGCCCCTCCAGAGTCAAGGCTTTCTTCACAAAGTATGCTAGCCCAGAGTTAGCTGTATCATGGTTTATTCCAATGCGTTTTCTGGGTTTGCATGGCACACTGAGCCATAAATGAAGCATGTGGGCTGTGCACACAAGTGCCATGCAAAAATGCACACGAGAGCCCAGGTGGCACATCCCAAAAGTTTGCCTGGGAGCCTGTTGGCCAGGAAGAAAGGGCGGTTGGTGCATGAGCTGCTCCTCAGCTGCGTGTTCTGCACTTCTGTAGCTGGGCTGGCACTGCTGGCTTTGCCCTTCAGAAAGGAAGAGACACTGAGCCAGATGGCTCTTATTAACCACAACACAGCAGCAGGCTTTCCTCTTGGATTCAAGGCAGGAAAGGGAGCAGAAATGTCCAGGGAGTTTCCTGTCTTCATCCATAATGAAAAGGCAGGCCTTCAGCAGACAGCCTTGTGCTAGCTAAAAGTTGTCTTGGATCAAACTGCAGCAGAGATTTGGGGGGAAAGCCTTGCTTGCAGCACAGCAACGTGCTTTTTCCTTCCCTCTGGAAGGAAAACATCAGAGTATGAATGTAGTCAGCATTTCGCTTAAGAATTCACACTGTGGGGAAACACTCCATCCTCTAGGAAAAAATATGGGGAGATGCTTCCCAACCCTGAGCGAATTGCTACCCAACCCCTGCTTGCAAGCCTCCCCCCCGCCCCCCGCCCCCCGCTTTCTGGAGGAAGTGAGCACCCAGAGATGAGGGCTTTGCTTCGAGCTGCAGGAGCGTCACTTGGCCCATCCTCTGTTCTACAGTGTTTGCTACACACTGCATCTGTTCAGCATGTTCGGGATCAGTCAAACCAAATGCAGAGATGGTTTCCGGAGCCAGGGAAGAGCAGAAGTGGGGTCTTCAC
The DNA here is from genome assembly GCA_003457575.1 of Thermophis baileyi. NCBI lineage: Eukaryota > Metazoa > Chordata > Lepidosauria > Squamata > Dipsadidae > Thermophis > Thermophis baileyi. The sequence continues at coordinate 69,576 of QLTV01000207.1, forward strand.
TGCTGCTCAAACAACGTCCGCCATCTCTCCTTGCAGCATAGTCCGCTGCCCTCCATGCCAAGGTAGAACCAAATTCTGGAAGCAGTGCCACGAGTCCTCCAGGCACAGGCAGCACCCCAGGCAATTTCTGCAGCATCAAAGGACACAGCTGCCCGAGGGTCTCGTCTTTGTCTCTGCCTTGGTATGGAGCAGCACCCTTTGGGGCAGCTGTGCCAGAGGAGGAGGAAGGTCCATGCGCAGAAATTCCCAATGAAGGGCTCAGGCTATCCGAGGCGAAGGCGGAAGGTGGCAATCTCCATGGGGTCAAGGTGGATGGTGGTGCTGTTGGGGGAGGCCGTGGTCAGTGGATACATCAGTGTCAAAGAAGAGGGCTGCAGGGAGATCAGGTTCAGGCTCTGGAATAGGCTGCCTAGGGACAGCTGGAGAGCAAGAGGCAAAAGCTGAGGGTGCAAACGACCAGCAACCCAAGCTCCCCTTAATTTCCTAAAGCAACTTCATACAAACTCCCCCCGCTAGCAAACATCCATTCCTGGTGCCTTTCCCTCCAGGGCAACCGAGCACATCCGACATACCACGCCCTGGGTGGTGGTACAATTGAAGCCCAGATTCCTGGCCTCCAGGCCACAGTCGAAGCCCTTCCGGTGCAGTATCAGAGCTGTCTCAGCAGACGGCAAAGCCTCATCCTGGGGAGAAGAAAGCCTGTGTACCACCTGGAAGCCCAAGGGCTTCTGCTCAGCAGGCAGAGAAGGCTGGGAAGCAGGCAAGGGCTTGGCTTCTTCCCTCACCTCTCCTTGCAACGTTCGAAGGTTGAGAAGGTGGAAGTCGCAGGGCACTGTGATTGAGAACGGTGCAAAAGACCTCAGTGCTGGAGGGGGCAGTTTTTCCTGGACAAGCGGCATGGTCAGAACCTCCGCATTCAGGTGCATGGAGGTGATGTGGCTGAGCAGAGACGGGAAGCTGGTGGGCTGATTCTCCTGGGCCTGCAGTGAGAATGAGAGAAGATGGACACTGCCACACAGGCCGTGGAGCCTCAGCCTCAGATGAGCCCCACAGGAGCCTCTACAGTTGCTAAACTATTGGCTACTAAGCATTAGGCTGGGCTTACACACACACACACACACACACACACACACACACCAACAGGGCAGGGAAAGGCCAGACTACACCACAAGACCAGATTTTACCTCTGGGCTTTCAACCTTGCTGCTGGGGAAGACCAAGTCTCTCAGCATGGAGGCCAGTTTGGAAAAGAAGCTGGAGCTCTGGGGGACGGGGTGGGAGGGGGCGATGAGAATAGGTAGGTTACCAGAGTGAATGTCACTGCCTCAGACCTACACCCCTCGTGGACAGGAAGCTGGTCATTCCCTCAGCAGGGCTGAAGAGGAGCCGGCTCTGTATCCGTGTGCTTCCTGGGGCTGATTCACCTTCCCGCACTTCATGCCTTCTCTCTGGATCATCTCTCTCGGGCTTCCTTTATTCCCCTTGCTCTTAGCCCCTCTGTTAGGTCTAATATCTCTTAGACAGATCTCTATTTATATTTATTCCCAATAGAAAGCTCTCTCTCTCTCTTTTTTTAAAAATCTCCTCCTCCTTGTTACTGATGGATCTTCTTTTCTCTGTCACTCCTGTTCTCAACTGGAGGCCATGTGTATAAAGTCACACCCACTACAAAATGCCGACCATTGACTGGGAGAGAGGAATGCCTTCCACTTTCTCTTCTGAAACAGAGAGGAAATGTTTTGCATTTCTCCTGGCAGAAAAGGAGACAGAGGGCAGCAACGGGGAAGGGATGGGGGCAAGAGGAAAGGCCGCAGGGCTGCTTCTTTGGCAACAGATTAGGCGGGAGACCTTCCACGCAAGGATCATGGCCAGGCCTGCTCTGCCTTCCAAAGTCAAAGGAGAAAATCAGCTGGGTGCTCGATGGCAAGAAACAAGTTTTGCTCACGGATGGATTTAAGTTCATTTTCCCAAGCCCTTCTGAATATCCAGCTCAATGAGACCTATCTGCAGGCACTGAAAAGGTTTCCCCAAGAAATCCCAGGCAAGGAAGGAGGCCTGATCCAGCCGGGGAGCTCCGGGACTTCCTACCTTGTTTGCCGAGCTGAATCGTTCCAACAGGAGGCGGAAGCGGTTGCAGGCCCGCTTGTTGTCCTTCAGACCTTGTCCTAGTCCACGGTTATCATCCTGCATGAGACGCCGGTCCAAAATCACCTCCAGCTGGCCTGCCAATTGGGTGGAGAGAAAGCAAAAAACCCCAGTTAGGAGGTGCCCCATCCCACAACCAGGATCCCAGGCCTCAGGCACAGCCCTCATCCTCCCGGCTTTTTTCCCAGACTGGCCGCTGGGTGCTTCTGTACCCATTCCATCACACTCACCACTGCTAAGGCTGGACACTCCCAAGGCCTGGGCTGTGTGCAGAGTCAGGCGGTGCTGGCTATCCTGGATGTAGGCCATGACTGGCATGGGATAGAAGTTGGCCTGGAGTGGCAGTTTCTTCAGGTACTGCCGGGGCTGGATCTGCGGGGCAGGCAAACGTGGGTGGCTTGTTGGCAAACATGCGGGTGGCTTCTCCAGCTGCACCAGGGAGGAGGTAAAGGGTTGTTCAAGCTTCTGCCAGCCCTTTACCTGAAAGCCGTTCAGGTCAGTGAAGAACCTGCCCTTGCTCTCAATGCTGCTGCTGAAGCGCAGGGCCAGCTCCCTGTTGACGTGGTCACGAATGTCGACCAGGCAGGAGATCTCCAGAGAGAGGCCATCAACCCCTGTGGCCAGAGACGCAACGTAAGGAGACTACACCACTCTGCGCAGCCACATCCCCTCCTGCAGCACGGCCAAAGTTCTCACCTGGCACGTTGTAGAGTCGGACCACTTCCTGGATGTGCTGGTAGTAAATGGCTGCCTCTGAAAAAAAGGGCCCCTCGGTCACCCGCACCACCGGAGGGTCCTTGGGGGTGTAGGGCTACAAAGAAGAAAACGGGGAGCCAATGCAAGCGGGGAAGTGGCTCTGATCCAGCTTCATCTATTTCTAGCCTGCCTTTTGCGAGTTTTTAATGGTGCTACATAATGCAATTTTTAAAAAAAATTACACAAAGGTGCATATTTGACAATGTTAACGATTAAGCTTTTTTGGAGAAATCCCAGACTCAAAGAAGCAGCAGCAACAGCAGCTGCTCTGAAAGCCATGAACCATTAAACCCTCTTTGTGGCACCTAGCAAGCATTAGGCGGAGCGTTTTCTCCAGAAAAGAGATGAGTAAGTCATCCATCAAAGTCAGGCAAGCACTGCTGACGTGAAAGCAGGAGCCCAATGCCTTCCATGGCCGAACTCAGCAGGCAGCCAGCCGCTCTGTCAGTGCAGCCATGGTTGGGGTGCCCCTCACCCGCCTCCCCATCAGCAGACTGGGAGGCACAGAGGCTGCTTGCAGCAATCTGATGGGTTGGCCTGAAGCAATACGGCTGCTTCTCTCATGCAGGAAAGGGTCTCCCACCTCCCACGAAGGCTGCCCTCCCATCCCTGGCTATAAGAAAGGCAGTGTTTCATGCCCATTTGGAAAGCCATGAGGCAGCATCCATCCTAAGCAACCCCAGCTGCATCAGGTTCCCCCGGCCCATCTCATCCAGTGATCTGCTCTCCCAGCGGCCAACCAGGTACCCAAGCAAGTCTCCCAGGAGATGACCGGGACCTCCATGGCTTGATCCCACCCTTTTGAAAGCCAGCCAAGCATCATGTTTCATGGCGGACAGACGTCCAAGATGCAGGCTCAGCAGGCTGTCCAAGTGAGGACCACTTCCGTCTTCACCCCTTCCCAGGTAAAGGTGAGCAACCCCAGCCCAGGCAGTCCACTCAGACCTTGGCTTCACCATCGGGCAGGAAAAGATAGGCACCGCTCTTGTCCTTGGTCGTCCGGGTCCCGTAGACAAGGAACTGGCTGCTCAGCTGCTGCTCCTGTTTGTCACCAGCATGATGCACACTCTGCAGTCCACAAGCCGAGCACTAGTTAGTGCATTTCCTCCCCTTGCCCTCCCCTTTTCCCTCCAGCCTTGTCCTCTCTGTGGGTCACCTTGAGGGAGCCACTCGGCCCTGAGAAACAAGCCCTCATCTGCTGGTTCTTCAAGCAGAAATCGTCTGTGGCGGTGGGCAGAACCTGCACAGGGACGGCTTCGTGCTTATGGCCAGCAAAGTCATGGCCATGCAGGAAGAGGCGCACTGAAGATTTCAGCGTGTTGTGGCTATCAAAAGACTTGATCAGTTGCAGGACGGTGAGGCCCAGTGCCGGCAGACGTATCATGACAGACACCTGTCAATGAAGAATAGAATAAGCCTGGCGGAGGCCCTTGGTCCATGCCACGAAGGCTGAGACCAGAGCAAGGTTCTTCCATAAAGTCTGCGGTGGAACCTCTCGGGGAGAAGGTCAAGCATCCACACACCTCAGAAACTTTCCAGATTAATTGGGACATAAGCTGGAAGATGAAATCCGGGTCCATACAATCTATGATCCCTCTAGATCTGCATGTATTTAAAAAGCTCTCTGTAGATCTTACAAGATTTGCCTCTGTCAATCCCGTCTTCCCTGCCAATTCTCCCAAACTACCTGGAAGACATCAGGCACCATGTCTGTGGCAGACTGCCACTGGGCACTGAGCTGCACCGCAAGGGGCTGTCCTTCCTCATTCAGGACACAGATCCGAGGGGTGTTCACCAGCAGGGACACCACAGTCAGGCGCTCTTGCTCCAGGGGGTTGAATACCACCACAAACCTGCAAGATGGCAGAGAGGTTAGCAAGCTCTGTCCCTGGCTCCACCAGCAGCAGAACTCAGTCCGGACTGTTGCTGGACCCCACTGCCCTGGCTGGCAGCACTCCCACCCCCCCTTCTCCCACCTGGGTGTGGCATCCAATTTGATCACCATTTTCTCTGGCAGGGAGTCCTGATTGAGACGGGTCTCATCCTGGAAGGAAGAAGGAGACTGAGCGTGTCCCAAATGGGCCCCCACCCCTTTGCTAACATTCCTCCGGGCATAAAGGCAGAGGGAGATGAGAGCTCACCGTGCCAAGGAAGGGCATTGTCATGTCGTAGTGGTAGGCCTCTTTGTCTGCCAGGACCAAGTAATGGGCAGCATTGATGATGACCCTCTTAGCATTCATCAGCGAGTGAAGCAGTCTGTGATGGAACAAGGAGAAGGTCAACCAGGCATGAAGCTGAGCTCTGTTGCCCCGGTCCAGCAGCCCAGGTTTACTCCTACCTGACGCCATAGTCCACCACTACTGCTTCCTTGGCAGTGCCAGTAATAGCGTCGTGATGCTGGAAGAGTCCCAGATTGCGCCGGGCGTCTGTGAGCATGGCATAATCAGACAGTGGGTACCTACTCTCCATGCCAGCATGGCGGGCGTGACTCAGAGCCAAGCTGTATAAGGTCTCAGCAGCCCTGTGGCAACAGGGCAAAGAGACCCATTAGGTGTGCAATGCTGGGTTATGATTCCCCAGCAGAGCCCCTCCTCCTCAGCGGGCCACTCACCGGAGATGGGCCTCGAGCACTCTGCCCATGCTCTTATAGAAAGGCCGGGAAGTGTAGTAGCCTGTCCAGTAGTGGTCTTCCCGGTCTGCGTAGGAAAAAAAGTCCCCACTGAGCACCGGGAAGCCAGGTGGGCGCATGCCCGGGACAATGCCCATCTGCTTGTAGAGGGCATCAAAATAGTCTGAGAGTGTCCCGAACTGGGCCTGCAGGAGAGAGTGAGCATCATGTCAGAGGCCAGGACCTCAGTGAGGCACCATCCCACCCCGCCTTTATCCTCCTTTCCCAAGACTGGGCAGGACACCTGCACGTGCAGCTCTGGACGAGCATTCAGGAAGTCAAAGAGACGCTGGTAATTGAGGAACTGGGCATCCCATTCCTGGGGCTTGTCGTAGCGGAAGTCATCTCCCAGGGGCACCAGCAGGACGCTGCTTCGGAACAGCTTGGACTTCTTCCGGTACTGGTCAAGCAGAAGCTGTGCCCTGGGAAGGGAGGAAGCCAGGCTGGCTGACAAGGCCCCTGAGCCTGCTTGGAAAGCAGGGAGGGAGAGCAGGGCAAGCGCAGATGGGCACGAAGGCTCCGAGGAAGAAAGCAGGAAGGGCTGCAAGTGCGTTTGAGAGGCGGGGCTGGTCCCGACCCCCTCTCGGTCACTCACCGCTCGGCCACATTGCTACTGGTGATGGCCTTGGGAGGGATTTTCCAGGGGCAATTGATGCGCCCGCCTGGCAGCCTCTTGAAGTCAAATTGGCAGCAGATTTTCGGGTCAGGCCCACAAGTGTGGGGCACATCGTAACTGTAGAAAGGCATCATGTGGCAGAGGAGGTCTGTGCTGGAATCCGGGTCTGGGGGAGGGGGCAAATCAGAGGAGATTCACGCTCCCATCTGCCCAAACAGCCCCCACAGATCCCGCATGGACCAAAGCAGCCAAGCCGAGTGACATGGGGAGGCAGCACATCCTGGCCGCTGGGGAGAGAGGCAGGCTCTGTGGTTTGGGGGGGGGGCAATAGGAAGAGAAGGAAGGTGTGTTGGATACGTTTGCTACCTTGAGCTATTTGTAAAATTAATAAAGGTGGGATACAAATAAATAATTCCAAGGGGGCTGGCCCAGTCCTCGGGGAAGAAGAGTGAGCGCAAAGCAGGGTCCCCAGAGCCTCACCCCAGCTCTGCCTCCAGATGAACTCCAGGTTCTGGGTAGCTGCAAAGTGCTTCTTGATGGCATAGTGGACCCGCTGGATGAGCATGCTGGTCAGGTTAGCCCGGCGCAGGAGATAAGGCATCGTGGCGCTGTGACCAAAGGGATCCACTGCCCAGCCGGAGCGTGGCGTCACCCCTGCCAAAGAGAGAGGAGACAATCCCAAGGCCAGCTGCAGCCCTCCTGCCCCGCAAGGCAATGTCCTCACTGGCAGGAGGAGAGAAAGGCTTGTTGGGGGGTTCCCAGATTTGGGAGGGTTCCTCTGGTTCCCACACTGTTTCCCAATGGCGTGTCTTGCATCTCCCCCCATCCTCGGCCTTTGCAGACAAAGTCAGGGGGGGTGCTCCCCTTCAATTGCAAGGAGAGGCAGATAAAGACCGGCGGGGGGGGGGCGCAAATGTCCTCAATCTACTCTGATGGTGGATGGGGCAGTCAGGATCAACTGGCGTATTCCTCAGTTGAGATGTCTTCAGAGGCAGGTCTGTGCAGACTCGGCCTAAGATTTGTGCCCTCAGTTAGAGGAAGACTGCCTTCGCTGTTTCCTCTATTCTTTGTTGGTGGGGAAGGAACAAGACAATTCCTGGTCTTCAAGATATTTTACCTCCTCCTCCATCAAACCAAGGAAGGAACTGTGGCTTTGCATCAGGCCCGGCTTCCACCTTCCCTTCAAAGAGGTAATGGCCAGTTGAATATAGTCCAAACCAGCCTTTTGCAAAGTGTTTGAGTGATTTGGCTCAAGGCCTACTCCTTTGTGGTTATAGCCATCAGGAAGGGAATAAGAGATATTGCTCTGCGAAAGGGCTTTTCAAGCTTTTATATTTTACTCAGACTTATTTAGTGAACAGAGAATCTATCTGATGAAAAAATCAAAGCTTTTAAGCTAAAATTGAACTTCCATAGCTCAACTCCTTATGTTATTAGGCACTCCTTAGAGTAATGGAGGAGAATGTAAAGATATGGAAAGAACAATAGGTCTAGATGGGTGGCATGAACATTTACTGTATTTTTATGCTTGCTCTTAATCTTCATCAACTGTACAATGAGATTTTGAAACTGGCATTTTATGTATGTTTTTTAAAATGAAGCGTATATCACAGTTATACCAAGACCCAGTAAAGAATTATACATTATATGCAAAGTATTGTCATGTTTCATTGATTAGTGCAGACATTACATTTTAACTACTGCTCACCGAGTGATTTCGTCAGTAGGTGAGAATGGTAATGTTTGGCTATTAGTGGATTTGATTGATTTACACAAAGAAAGCTGTCAGGCCGAAGCCATTTTCTTTGGATCTTTGGCAATTCTATTGCTCGAATGAGAAAAAACTTTTGATAAAATGTATAGATAGTGTATGTAGATTCCCTTAGCTGAATTTGAATGTCCCCAAGGACTTATAAAATTGTGATGGGCCATACAGGTAGGCCAAGGGTGGAATGTTGGTCTGAAGGGGGTTTCTGAGTTTAGTTCTACATCTGCAGATAGGCCTAAGTAACGTCATTAGCACCATGATGTTGCAGAAGTAAGATTTGTTGGTTAGCTGTGAAATATATAATTGCCTATCCTACAAGTCTTGTATGTAATAGGATGGGCTGTATTGTCAGGTGTTATTTTTTCTGTGTGACTCATGTCACCCGGTTCTTGTTATGATGATGCAGTGCCAAGTTCTGCTTAACAGTTGGATGATAAAAGGATTACTGTTGTGATCTATACAAGGGAAAGCAGTACAGATCAGTGTGACTCAAAGACACACACACAAAAAGATTCTGTGTGCAATCCTCAAATTGAAAGATGAAAATCAATATTCTCTTTTTCCATCTACTTCCATCTACTCTGCATTATAAAGTACTAGACAGAGTTGTCCACTTTCTTGTTTCAAACCTTTGTGCTATTGGGCAAGTCAGTCATATCTATAATTGTTGGAATATTCATGAGCAGGAAGAGTCATGTGGTAACTCAGTCAGCCAATGTGAGTAAAGTGCTACTGAGTCTGTGCAAAAAAGAATTAAGCCAGGAGCTGGACGTGTTTTCCAGTCTCGGGTCTGTCTCTGTATCTCTCTTTGTGAAGACTTCATTATGATATGTTGCTGTATAGAAGAAAGTATGGTACTGTAAATATTTTGATATGATTATAAAGAAGTTATTTGATTCAGCAAATGCAGTCAACTGTGAGAGCTTCTGATTTATTTTCTACAACAGAGAAAAAAAATTCTCTAACAATAATAGCTTGCATAACTTCTTAAAATATACAGGTAGTTCTTGGTTAACAACACCTTTTTCAGTGACCATTTGAAGTTACAGTCACTAAAAAGGGAGCCCTAAGATGGGGCCTTGTAACTGCAGTCTTCACAGACTCCCCATTGTCACATGATCACAATTTAGGCACTTGGCAACTGGCTGGCAACTAAAAGGGTCACAGGGTCCCGCCATCCCACCAGTTCTGACCTTCACTGCCAGGTTCACGAACAGCAGTCACATGACTGCGGGACACTGCAAGTGTGCAAGATATGCCTAATACCAGCTACTGGAATGGCCACAACTGCTGTTGTAGTTCAGTGTGGTCACGTGACATCACATTCTACAACCATGTTGCTTAGCAAAAGAGTAGCTGACCTCAATTATAATTGGTAAGCAAGGACTGCCTGTCAATTGGTATTATACGCTGACAAGATTTTGTTTTTTATTTCTGACCTTCATAATTCAATTCTGGCTCTGATGCATTTGATTGGAGCGTTTGGGCAAATTGAAGGATGTTTCAGTGTGTCAAGTTGAGAGAGCTATGGCAAGGGAAGCCTCTTGTTCTCCTGGCCAAGTCTGGAGGCTTTGCTTTTCTGAAGAGGTCAGGCCAGAAGTAGCAACTGCTGGAGAGGCTCCAAGGGAAGCCCTTACCCCTGGCTCACTTGGATCTGCCACCAGGTCATTGGAGAGCAGCTGAAGCTACACAGCTTGACATGGCCCTGAGGGGCCCTGTTGGCTTCTTCCATCATAGTTAGGTCTAGTCAATTATGGAGCCTGGCTGGCATATGAGCTCTCTTTCTTGTGCCAATGGAAGCAAACCTTGCCTCTCCTTGTGCTTACGGCTGCGGTCTGCTCCCATGGCCGAGGCAAGTCAGCCTCTCTAACCAAGGAAAGACAGACTTTCCCGTGGAAGGCTTTCCTCCTGAAGCCACCCTTCTGATGACAGTTTGCTTCTTTCTGATGCAGCAGAATTCCAGTGAGTAGCCTGAGAGCTACTGGAGTGCCCAGCTACAAAGATGGGATTCCTCCCAAGTGGCCCCAAACTCCTTCCAGGCGATGCCGTCACCAATGCTTCTGCCTGGCCCTCGCACACCACACCGCTGGCCTCAGCCATGGCACTCACCAATGTTCTTCTCCAGCCACTGGTGCCCTTCAATGAGCTGGTCAATCATGGCAAAATAGTGGGAATTAGCTTCATCTGGCATCACCCAGCCTCCTGTGGCCATCTCAAGTTGCCCATTTCCTATGAGCCTGCAAACAAAGATCTATGTCAAAAACTCTCCAAAGGAGGTGAGTGCAAAAATGTATGAACATTCAAAATGTCTGAATATTCAAATTAGGCTGGGCCAACCATTTCTGAAGCATTTTACTCAAAACAGTCCCATTATAAGCTCATTCAAATTCAAGATTTCTAATTTCTGGAATGATTGGAGCAATTTGCTTCGAACCTGTAAAAGAACATTTTGAACTAAAGATGCTCAGATGTAAAATATTTTCATCCTCCTGCCCACTCAAGCAACGGTCTAGATATCCTTCAAGATTGATTCAAACTTTTAAAAATTGGTTAAAATATCCCACAAAAAAACCAACATCCAGGAACAGAATTTTTGAGATTGCACCACATGGTTAAGTACAAAATAAACTTAGCACCATGATGGCTAAGTGTGGGCACACGAGCCGTCACCCTAGTTCAGCTCCACCGCGCATGCGCACGCATATCCTGCCGGCCAGCTGGTCATTGGGTGTCTGCTGCGCATGCATGGGGGGGCGCGTGCGGGGGGGCGGGGGCACATGCGGGGGCGTGCATGTGCAGGGGGCGCAGCGCATGCGCGGGGGGCTGTGCATATATTGCATTTTGGTGGTTCGGGCGCGCATGCACGCATGCGCTTTGGGCACTCGGTCCGGAAAAGGTTAGCCATCACTGGCTTAGAGGGTTTACAGCAGGGGTGGGTTCCTCCCGGTTCTCCCGAACCGGTAGTGGCCCACTGGTGACGTCACGATGACGTCACTGAACCGGATCTTTTTTTTAATTTTTTTTTTATTTTTATTTTTATTTTTTTCCCTTCTGAGCATGTGCAGAAGCCGACTTCCGGCACTGTGCATGCAGTCGCCATCTTTTTTTCGGCTTTGGTTTTGTTTTTGATTTTTTTTGGATTTTTTGTTACTGCGCATGCGCACGCGTGCAAAGTGTGCGTGCGCCCACGTGGCGCACCCATGCGGCACGGGAGGGAGCGAACCGGCAGCAAGGTAAGTTGGAACCCACCCCTGGTTTACAGTATTGGATAGGTGAGTCTTGGTAGCTGTCCGTTGAGTACATCAACGGAGGCTTCAGATGACTGACAAGCAACTGTTAGGCACACCTGAGACATTCTGGTTATGAAGAGAGGCCTAGACATGACCCCTCAGGCAGGTTTACTGGAGAACTGGGCTTATTAGGGATCATAAAAGGAGGCAGGGTATTGAGAAAGAGATGAAGATCAGATGAGTAGTGGGCAGAGGAAGTGATGGCAGGAGGCAAGGGGAAGTGGCATGGATTCTTGGGGAAATGGCATGGATTGTTTGAGACCAAGTCCCACTTGGACTCTCATGTCTTCCACCCTCAAGCTAGATTACCAAGTCCTCAGAAACCCTGAATCTGCTTGTCATTGCCGAATTCCATTTTCTCTGTAATAAAGTTCTCCTCATCCACAAACTCATTGTGGACAGAAGGACAAGCCTGACCTACGTTACCAAGACGCTCAAAGGGCAAGGATATGTGCAAATCCAGAAAAATGAGTTAATTTGGTGATAAGTTTAATGTACTGTGGAACCCAGATCTTGTGTGTGAATAAGTGATGCTGCTTTTATGTTATGTAGCTGTTATTCTATATTATCTTATATATCTGTTATTCTATATTATGTTATTAAGAGCCGAGGTGGCGCAGTGGTTAGAGTGCAGTACTGCAGGCTACTTCAGCTGACTGTTCAGCAGTTCAGCGGTTCAAATCTCACCGGCTCAAGGTTGACTCAGCCTTCCATCCTTCTGAGGTGGGTAAAATGAGGACCCAGATTGTTGGGGGCAATATGCTGACTCTGTGAACCGCTTAGAGAGTGCTGTAAAGCACTGTAAAGCGGTATATAAGTCTAAGTGCTATTGCTATTGCTATTGCTATCTAACAGATGCCTTAAGAACACCCCTGTGTCCCCTATGTAATATTACCGGTATTTCTTTGCCTGTATATATTTCAATGAAGGACTCTGTCTTTCTTTGCATTTTCTGGCTTGTTATCCCTATGCAATCTTTTATATCATTCTCTTATATTTCTCCTCTATCTTTGAAACCAGAAATAATTGTTTCCTGCTAACTGTCTCCATTCCACCAGGTTTAACATCCAGTAGGATGTTAAGGTTAACACTTAACATCCTACTGATTTTTTTATAAGCTTGGTATAAAGGTGGGTGGAAAACCAATTCCCAAATTCCTCAATGAAATCTGGGAGCAATTTTTTCAGCTTTTGTGGGTGACAGAGGAAACACAAAACAATTTATGATGTTCAAGTTACTTAGGGAGATATTCTTGCTCATGGACTCTATTGCTCGAAACAAACTGTGCATTTTTTGCTGCAGTCTAGTTCCTCTTGTACTTCTGCACACAGGATTACCTCTGTGGCTAAAATACTCACATTTCTGCACCAAGTTCTTTCATGGCATGGATGAGGCCAACTAAGCTACCTTACCCAACCCTTGATATGATCTTTCTAAACTTATGTTTCCCAAATTCTAAAATCAGAAAATAAATTTCACACACACAGACACACCCTGATCGCAGTTACCTGCGGACTGCAGTCCGTTTTTGGCTGCTGATGTTGTCCCACCATTTGGAGAAGAAGGAGATTTCGGACCAGATGAAGCGCCGCCGTGGGTCTTCCTGCAGCTTCAGCATCATATTGTTCAGAATGTGCTGAGTCTGGTCGACATAGTATTTGTCAAACGTCTTGATCCAGCCTTTGAGTAAGAGACAAAGAAGCATTATAACACACCCATCACAAATATGTCAAAACACTAGCTCTTGACAACAACAAGATGATGTCAGGAAGAGAAATTGAACAAGAATATGCTACTATGGTCTTAATTTGCTACACATTTCTCACCATATCATTTCAAGGAATTGTAATGATTGAAATAAAATGGTTTTTATGAAGGTAGACTTTGCAGTAACATGCCCATGGCTCAGGTTTAAATCTCAAAAACATCCAAGTAACACACGAACTTGCTCTTCCTGAGACCATCATCTGTGAGTTATCTTTAAACACCACATTACGATTTCTACTATGTTACAGAGCCCCAGACTACGACATCGAACATGCGAATAAGTTAACTTCACTCCTAACGTGGGCAGCCTCCAGCCCATACCCTCTCATCTTTCTTGGTGACCTAAATCTACCTCTTATCAAATGGTCCCTCAATGAATGTACAACAGAACTTATACATTCAACCCTGTACAATGCTGTAACTAATCTGGGACTGGATCAACTAGTAACCAACAACACTAGACTCAACAGAGCCCCAGACTACGACATCGAACATGCGAATAAGTTAACTTCACTCCTAACGTGGGCAGCCTCCAGCCCATACCCTCTCATCTTTCTTGGTGACCTAAATCTACCTCTTATCAAATGGTCCCTCAATGAATGTACAACAGAACTTATACATTCAACCCTGTACAATGCTGTAACAAATCTGGGACTGGATCAACTAGTATCCAACAACACCAGACTCAAAAACTGCCTTGATCTCATCTTCTGTAACAGTTCAAACTTAATTTATGGATTACAAATAAAAGAACCCTTTTCCAACAGCGATCACAGTATGATTGACTTCAATCTCAATATACACCCTTACAAAAATCAACAAAATGACAGGATCCCCAGTTATAATTTCAAAAAAGCTAACTTTGATCTCATAAACACTGACCTCTCATCTCTTGATTGGCAAACCCTATTCACTGACTGCAACACTGCTGAAGACCACTACATTTTCTTACGTCAAGTCGTCAAGTCAAATAAACTATACGTACCACTAATAATTCCCCAAAACAGAAAAAACAAACAACCCACAACAATAAGGAAGCTTCAATCAAAAAAAAAATCTCTCTGGCGAAAAAACAAAACGGGCCACATAACCAACTACAAAAACCGATACAAAAACTTATGCAAACAAATAAAGACTGAATGCACAAATTATCATATCAAACAAGAGGAAAACACCCTCTCC
>QLTV01000207.1:106727-122931 GCA_003457575.1 Thermophis baileyi
CGCTGCTCCTCCGGCGAGGCTGAGCCGGCCCCGGGAGTGGATCCGCACCTCGGAAGCGCGGGAAGGCAAGCGGGGCGCCGCTTAGTTCCCCAAAGGCCCACCGCAAGACGGGCCTGGGGGTCCCCGCGGGCAGGCTCCCCGGCTTGGTGGCCGCTGTTGCCGCCGGTGCGGCCTGGGGTTGGGGTCACGCGAGGGTCCGGGAGGCCCAGCTGCCCGGCCAAGGGCTCCGCTCCTCGCCGTTCCTGCCAAAGGCCCGAAGCAGCCGCGGTTGAGTCTCTCCCGGAACCTCGGGAGAGGCCCTGCGGGCTCTTAAGGGAGACTCCGGGGCCCCGGCTCTCCGTTTAGGCCAAAGCGCCGGCCGGGGGGAGGGGGGCGCCCTGAATGAGTTGTTGAAACTGTTGTTGAAGCCCTAAAATTGGCTTAATGATGACCAAAACATTTGCCATCTGTATCTTCCCACCTGGCATATTAAATAGCCTCAAAGAGAGAGACAAAAAAAGGAAAGCATGAATGTATGATTCACGATGGAGAACCAGCCGGGAGGTCAGGAACAGCATCTGGTTCTCCTGCAGGATTTGATCCCTGTGCCTGGATCATCTAGGGTGGCCTGTTGTTACTGGCCATGGCAGTTTAAGGAAAGAAGGTCGTGCCAATAGATCACTGATGTGGATTCCTGATTCTTTGAGAGGCTTTGGCTTGGAGCTATAAAGACAAGCAGTGCTGCTGCTTTCCTAGAAACCATGATGGTTTGGTTGATGTGTTTCATTGGGCCTGGCCTCCTGGGTCATGTGGATCTGAACAGATGCTGCTATACCCGGGTTGTAAATGGTGAATATATATTGTGGCATGTTTTGGATGAAATACCCCTTGCTTTGTTTCTGGTATAAGGTGGTGCTTCTGTAACTATTACGAAGTTTCAAATGAAACATTTAAACCTACCTCCACCCCATCACAGTGGTGTTTATAAAATACAAAGCCTCTTACTCCTTAAATTCCTTCTTCTGTAGCTTCATATCTTGTCTATCCTATTTGAGGTGAAGATTGGGGTTTACTTTTAATTAAGCATGCATTTTTGAGGATATAATCCAAACTTTATAATTATTATTATCAACTTTAGAGAAAATACAGATGACTTCAAAGACCAAAGCTTTAGGGCTCTTCTGGCCACCACTGCTGAGTGCTTGGCAGGTGACCTGATTGGAGATGGTCTGTGTGACTAGAAAGATATGCCAAGAGTGAAATGCCATGGTCTGGGATGTCAACACAGCACAGGATTTAAGAAGTGTCCGTGCAGACATCCTGAGGTCAGCATTCTCACCGTTGCTTCTTCTGAATCACAACCAGGTCTTGGAGTATGGTACTGAAGCTGGGTCGTTTCTGTGGTTCGTATTCCCAACACTTTAACATGAGCTGGTATACTTCTTCGGGACACTGGTCTGGAGCATTCAGACGAGTACCTGGCAAAAGGGGCAACCAGGTTATAGAAGGGACGTCTAACAAGAAACAAAGCACCTTTTCACAGCTCAATATCTTCCTGAGAATTAAAATCAATCAACCAACCAATCAAATTGGGCAGACCAACCAGCTAATCACAAACCTGATTATGGCAGTTAAATTTATGTGGCTGATCTCTGCGCTAACCAATTTTTAAAGTCATCCTTAAGGAAAGGCACATGCACATTGCCTTGCAGTAGTCCAGTCCAGCGGTCACCAACTGGTGGTCTGTGGAAAAATTATTTGCTTTTTTTATATTGCACTAAATACTATTTATCTTTTTTAAAAATTCATATTAGTGGTCCGCAGGATTTAAAATTATGAATTTGGTGGTCCCTGAGGTCCGAAAGGTTGGTGACCCCTGGTCCAGTCTGTTCATCTAGGAATGACATTAGCTAGCAAATCAGCCAGAACTGATAAAACCATTTTTCATACCACTGAAGTCAGCAAATGAATGTTAATTGTTGAAGTCCAACACTGAAAGCCAATAGCAATGATTTTATCTTCAAAGTATCTTAATGATTAACAGCAAACCTGTCTGGAGTTGTGATGTTTCTTTCTACTTATTTAGTTCCTCATACTTATTTCGTATAAAGAAAAGCCTTGCTGGAACATGAATTGTGAAATGATTTTTGTTTCAGATATCACCACCTGTCATTCATTTTACTATATGAAGACAGCCTATGAGGGAAACCATGTGGACAGACCATTTCATGCTCCAAAGTGAGCCCAGGGTTTTGCCAGCAGAACACAAGGCATATCAAATGAGGAATCCCTGAAGAAGATTTAGCCATTTGCCAGAAAGTATTGTATTTTGGTCTATGTGTGTGTAAATATATATACTGTATATATATAAAATGTTATTAAAAGTTTTAAAATCAGGTAAAAACTAATACTAATATAAACAAGAAAAAAGAACAGAGAACTAAAAGAGAAAGAAAGAGACAAAGAAAAAGAAAGAGAAAGAAAGAAAGAAAAAGAAAGAAGGACAAAGATATATGATGTGGCTTCCGATCTTCTTTGTAGCATATAAGTCAAAATATAAATTGACCACTTTCTCTGCAGTTACATTGTGACTCTCTTCTTGCTGTAATCTATCCTATTTAATCATCAAATCCATACATTCATTTTTTTCTGTTTTATGCAAAAAGTCCATAAGGGGTTTCCAGTCAGCAATAAACTTAGATATTGCCTTTTGTCTACTCAAACAAATCAACCTGGCCATCTCGGCAAGTTCCACCATCTTCACCAACCATTCGTCCACTGTAAGTATTGTCAAAGAATCTATTGGGTTCTGAAAGCAGAGCAACTGAAGGTTCTGCAGGCAACTAATTGCTGAACCCCTATGGCTTGTCCATGATACTCGCCCCTCTCACTTCCAACTCTCTACCTTCCTGCTCAGGTCTCAAGTCTCGTTCCCAGGTATACCTGAGCCACTCCTGCAGCAACTAAGCAGCTCCCAACCCTCTTCAGAATCATTTGCCACACAATTTCTGGGTTTTTGCTCAGATTCCCAGCTATGAGTGACTATGCCACTCTCTGGCTTCTGCTCCCCCTTAAAGCCCTTTTAGAACTCACCCTTCTCCACAGTTTCACGGGTCTGCTGGTTGCTCATATTGGCATATGGTGTGGCACCCAGGCTGAAGGCTTCCCACAGCAGGATCCCAAAGCTCCAGACATCACTTTCTGAGGAATACCGACCTAAGGGTGGGGAGAGTAGCAGGCATGAGCTGGAAGCATGGAGACTGCCCATAATCTTCAAGGAGAGATTTCTGACAAGGCAGTTGCAAGAAGCTCAATATCCATGGCAGCAGCTGAAAACAACCCAGCCAAGGCTCCGCAGCAGGCCTGGACTATGGCATTTGCAGGGCCAGAAACTATGTACCGTAACTGAGTGCCTCTGGAGCTGTCCACTTCACAGGGATTTGTTTCATTCCACTCGTGGAGGAGTAAATGCCATCCACTTGTTCCCGTGACATCCCAAAATCGCTGATTTTCAGAGAGTTACTTTCCGTCACCAGACAGTTCCGTGCTGCCAGATCTCTGGAAAGCAGAATCACAGGGGCAAGTCAGGTGGTTGCTCAGAGGCACCTGGGTCATGGTGCCAGCTGGTGGCAGAACTTTATTCCACACTAGACCTCTTACAAAGAATTTCCCTCCTGCTAACTTCCTTCCTGAAGAGGGCCAAAAATTGTGGGTTCTATCAATACATGTATACAAGGTCACAGTACACAGCTGGCCCAAGATCATATCCAGCTGAAATTCACAATGTAGAGAATAGCTGTCAGGTTCCTGCTGGAACACTGCCATTCCGAAAGGGAGGGGGGATGCTTCTTGGGGTTGAATGCTTTGAATGCTTTCGCTTTTGCTGTCACCGCATGGGATTTAGGCATGGGCCTTCAGGATGGATTCCCTCCCAGCCAGTTCCAGCCTCAGAGGCACCTGGGTCATGCTCAAGTCCAGTTGTGGTCAGGTACTTTTCCAGCAGCCTCTGCAAATGGCCATCTTGCCATTTCTCTTTCTTCTTCAAACAGAAGAGAGGGCCTCCTGGCTTTTTCACCAGGGTACAAGGTGACTCATTTGATCAAGTCTCACTCAGCGTAACCATGCCCCTCTCACAGCAACCAGCAGCCTCGATCATAGGACAGATTGGAAAGGACCAGCTGACATCCCCAGGCAGAGGCATCAGGGAAGCTCAGCTAACCCCACCATAAGGGCCTCCTGACTTGGCCACAGGTTGGGCTGAGCAGACTCACCGATGGATGCAGTGCTTGCTGGCCAGGTACTCCATCCCTGCGGCAGCATTCTCCATCATCTTCAGGAGCTCTTTGGCTGTGAGCTGAGCCCTCTTGTTGCGCAGGAAGGTCAAGAAGTCGCCCCCTGAGGAGGGAGAAGGCAGAGGCTGGGGCCACTCTGGGACAGGAGCATCCCCATTCGTGAAAACTAGTTCAGCCTTTCATCAGTAGAGCGCCCTGGGGTCTAGAGGGGTTCAGGTGAGCAGCGGAGAAAAGAGGAGGGGCACCTGGGCATTCATTGAGTAGCCGCTATCAAGGTAGGTAGAGAGAACATTCTTAAGCCAACATCATTTCTTCCTGTAAATGTTGGTGGAGGGCAGAATACAGGGTCCAAGCTTCAAGAAAGCAAGTGGAGCAAAAGGCCAGGCTTACCCTTTACGAGCTCCATGACAATGTAGATTGGCTGCTTCTGAGTACAGACTCCAATGAGCCGCACAATATTGGGGTGGCTATACTGCTTCAGGATCCTGTAGGGGGAGTCGGAGAAGACACAGCTGCAAGGGGACAGTCCATAATGGGCTTCTCAGATCCTGGGAAAGTGGATGGCAGTTGCAAAATATGCAGTGCAGAAGATCAGCACATGCTTCTAGCACCCTTCCGTGTATAGGTGGGTGGTTAGCAAAAGGGTTGGGATAAACTGGATGGTACAGGAAATGTATCTAGTTGCCAAGATTTCCGTATCCTAATTCCCTTCTTCAATATTAAGGAAGACTTGCAAGCACAATACTGAAGCCTTCACAGCCAGCTTCCTTGGATCCAGGGGCCCCTGCTGTCTCCTCTCAGATGCTCAGAAAAGGGGAGCCCCCAGCCTCAAACGCAGATATGCCATGAGATGGCAAAGGCAAGGGATTGCCAGGATTGCAGAGTCCAGGCTCTCTGCTGATCTGCCAGAGTAGGCGGAAGCTCTGAATGCCTCCCTCCGGGAAACTCCCCAGAATCTGTCTACAAGCTGGGAAAGAGCCGGTCACTGGACGGCCAGTGAGGGAGCTGTGCGTTGTCTCAAATTCTATTGAAAGGGAGATCCTGAACATGTTCTTGGTGTCTGTGCTGTGGTGATTGGCTGAAGGCCTCAGCTAACAAAGAGTCATACGTACCCAGCCTCCTGCAGAAACCGGGCCTTCAGCTCATTTGGAAGCGTTTCACGGCAGGATTTCACAGCCACTGGAGTGTTACTGCCACGCAAGAATCCACTGAAGACCTCTCCAAAATTGCCCTGTGGAACAAAGGCCAAGGCCACATAGCACCAGCCCCTCCTTTGGCATGGCAAGGAGTAGCCAAAGGCTGGAAAAGTGGGCTCGAAATTTGCTGCATTCTGGCAGAACAAGCAAGTTCCTAAACGTCTGAAGAACAACTGTTGTTAAGTGCCTTCACAACTCACCTTTCAGAAAGACCAACCACCAACCACTAACACAAGATTGCAGCAGAATATAAAACAATAATTCAAAATCAATTCAATGAAACAACATTAAACCAACACAGCCATATATTTTAATCAATACCCTGGAATAGAACAGATCATATTCATTATTATTTAAAACAGGCCTCCATGCAGAACTATCAGCTAAATCAGCTAACCCCTAATCCACGAAAAGGTCTTTCAGCTCCTTTGTAAAGTGGGGGGGGGGAATTTCCAGAGAAACAAAGGGTGTGATTCCAGAGTTGGGTCCATCCCTAAAGGTTTGGGACCAGGAACTCAAAGGAAAAGAATACAAAGGCCAACAAAACTGTAGGGTGAACTTGTGCAGCACTGAACACAGAGCCCTGGGGCATCCAGAGCAGGGCCTGTTGACCATTGCCCTTTCGGTGAAAGACTGGACAAGGAGCACATCCAGAAGCAGACAACTTCCTTTTCAAGGAGGGGAGGGCGCAAACTGGTCCATCCCTAAAGGTTTGGGACCAGGAACTCAAAGGAAAAGAATACAAAGGCCAACAAAACTGTAGGGTGAACTTGTGCAGCACTGAACACAGAGCCCTGGGGCATCCAGAGCAGGGCCTGTTGACCATTGCCCTTTCGGTGAAAGACTGGACAAGGAGCACATCCAGAAGCAGACAACTTCCTTTTCAAGGAGGGGAGGGCGCAAACTGAAATTGTGAAATAAGCTATTGCTCTAAAAGGAAAGTTCTGGGCATGGATGAGGGCACAACTGATCAGCCAGGTGCTTCCTCCATTCAGAGGGGTTGCCCTGCTGAGACCTCACTCACCTGCCCAATGCGCTGCCCCAGCACAATGTCTTCGTGGTCCAACACCCACTTGTCCTGTTGGAAGAGCAGTCCATCATTTCCTCCCAAGCACTCTCCAGCTTATCACCACCAACAACATTGGGTTCCTACCTTGGGGATGGGCTTGACCAGCACAATGCCACTTTTCTTCGTGATGGGCTGCCTGGACTTCAGGAAATGGTCAACCAGCAGCGGAATGGTAGGGAAAGCCTCACCCTCCAAGCGGTACAGATTCTGGGAAAGAGCACCCCACTATTACTCTGGAGGAGTACAGTTTTTGGGAAAAGTCACTTCCCCTTCTATGCTGTTGCTTCCTCTTCTACATTTTCCTCAAAGGAATAAGATTCTCATACCAACCTACAGCCTCCCAAGCCAGCTGGTGGCAGAACTTTATTCCACACTAGACCTCTTACAAAGAATTTCCCTCCTGCTAACTTCCTACCTGAAGAGGGCCAAGAATTGTGGGTTCTATCAATACATGTATACAAGGTCACAGTACACAGCTGGCCCAAGATCATATCCAGCTGAAATTCACAATGTAGAGAATAGCTGTCAGGTTCCTGCTGGAACACTGCCATTCCGAAAGGGAGGGGGGATGCTTCTTGGGGTTGAATGCTTTGAATGCTTTCGCTTTTGCTGTCACCGCATGGGATTTAGGCATGGGCCTTCAGGATGGATTCCCTCCCAGCCGGTTCCAGCCTGTTGCCCAAGGCTGCGGCGCCCCGAGCGAGGATAACCTGTTATCACCATCCCGCCTCGGAGTTCTCATAACATCTTTGCGGCTTCGTATTGGCTACTGGTGGACATGGGGCACTGGGTGGGGGTTGAACAGGGGAAATTAGCTTAACGCTTTGTGCGGGAATCTTCAGACTCCACCTGACTTCTCTGCAATCACTTCTCTCAGTAAAAGTTCCTTTTGAAATACCATTTATTTCGAGATTCATGCTTTCCTAAGAAGATAGCTGAGGCAGGTCCTTACAATAGGGAACACTGTCCTTTGCACAAAACAGCTTTCTTCTAGAATACACCAGAGAGTTCAAGCAAGTGGCTTCAATTCCTTTGACCAGAACTCCAGCCCAGGGAGCTTCCAGGCAGATGACTCCATGCTATCTACTCCATGCCAATTCACTCCACTTGCATCAGACTTCAAACCCACCACCTGCCAAATTCTGTATGGGTGCTCTGATGTCAAAGGGCAGCACTGAAACCCTGCTTTGTTGTGTTCACTGGCAATCTCATACACAAGATTCTGGATTTTTTGGGTCTCTGTTCTGCTCAATCAAGGCCCCTAGGTCTTTCTTAAAAAGGGCCAGAGAAGTCAGTCAGTACTGGAGTAGAAGGCTTGTTCCCAATGAGCAAAGGTGAATGGAACATGCTCGATGACTTGTTTGCACAAGGCGTGCTGAGCCTGTGCCTCCCACTGCTATCCTGCTGTTCCCCCAAGCACTCACATCAGCAGCCTGCAGGATGAGGTGTCGTGGTTGCCCATCCCACAGCACCGAGAGGACGTACTCCTGCTTGCCTTGGCTCTCACGCACCAAGAAGTCACCATTGGTCTGCAGAAGCTTCTGTACCTCCACACGCGGAATGGCGCCATGGTACCAGGTCTGCTGCCCAAGGGGCTTCTGCACCTCAGGGAGCTGCGGCAGAGAGGGTGGCAGCTGTGGAAGAGACAGAAGTTCAAGGCACTTTCTTCGCTCGTCTTCCTGCATGGGAAGAATCGCTTCCGGTACCAGGAGATGGTGCGCAGATCCCTTGCCTGTAAACAAGAAAACAAGAACTTGGAGAAGGCAGGAGGGGAAAAGGAAAGCACAACTGGCCTTTGGAGAGAAGGTAATGCAAGAGAAACAGGACAAGCTGAGCAATCATCCAGTACAGATAGTTCTCATTTAGCGACCACTCGTTGAGTGACCAGTTACAGCAGTGTTGGGCAAGGAGACTTACCACCAATCCTCAAAGCTATTGCAGTGAGCCTGGAGCTGTGTAATCAGGATTTGGCAACTGGCATGCAGTAATAATAGTTGTAGCATCCTGTAGTCACATGATCACCATTGCAACCTTCACAGCCAGCTTTCGACAAGCAAAGTTAATGGGGAAGCCAGCAGGAAGTTGCAAGTCACAGTCACATAATATCATGCTTAAGATACAATTTGTTTAACAACCCATTGCCAGAGCTACCATCGGAAATCAGTGCAGCCACGTGATTTTTCAGTTTATGACCACCTCACTTAGCAATGGAGTTGCCAGTCTCAACTAAAGACTATCTGATCAGCGGGGGGGGGGGGGTACAACACAATGGCACCACACACATGTGGGGGCAGGAACTTCATCCCCAGGATCAGAACTGAGAAGAGGGAAGAAGAACCCCAAGGCTGCATCCAGGCAGCAGCTTTAACCTCTTTGCTCTCGGCTGGCTGGCGAAATCCAGCAGAGAAGCACGAGAGGCAGAGAGGACAAGCAGAAGGACAAGCTGGGTTGAGCATGGTCGGGGTGGACGGGGTGCTTCCCTTTGGAGATGGGCTCTACCTGTCCTTGAGCAACAGCAGATAGCTGGGGGGGGGGAGGAAATGACAGCTTGGCAGTTCCAGAGGATCCAGCTGGGAAGCTGCACAGACAAGGCTTCTGTCCAGAAAAGGTGGAAAGGGCTGGTGCTGGGGCCACAGCTATATTTTAGATTTTACTTTATTTTTTACTCAATTTCTATAGTTGTCCATCTCAATGACTCTGAGCAGTTTACTTACAATTCCAAAACTGTAAAAGCAATAAAAACATGTAAAAATAATCAAAACATCCACAATTATTTTATGTATTCAATTTCTATGGGCTGGGGACAGTGGTGGGTTTCACTTACCTTTGCTACCAGTTCGGGAACAGGAATATGCGCAAGCTTTGTGCGCACATGACACTTCTGCGCATGCGCAGAACGTCCATGATGACGTTCGGGCGGTGGGCGTTCGCCCGAATCGGGGCCAACTGGTAGAAACCCACCACTGGCTCCCAGTGAGAGCAAAGCTGAATTGAGGGGACAGGCCCTTTAAGGAGGAGTGAGAGTGTGGGAGCTTTCAGAGGAAAAGTGTGCAGAGATTGTGCACTCTGATTGTGTCAACAAAGGGCACTCGAGGCCAACTCTTCCTTCAGGAGGCCAGGCCAATACTTAGAAAACCTGAAGTGCAAAAAATGTAGATGGGAAGACGTTCCCTTCTTGCGTTTCTATCAGTGAGTCAAAAGACAAGTCGGTGACCCACAGAGGCTGGCCCAAATGCCCACTTTTCGAATGAATAACTAGCTCTTGAGGCTCCCCTCTTCATGGCGCTCCAATTCCTCTGAGAGGAACTGAGCCTGGTTCGGCTTTAGATTGCTCAACTTCACTGTCCCTCTGTTGAAGTTCTTCTGGTTTCCTCTTTTTTCTGATCATAGGAAATGCCTGGAGATCCCCGAGTTTTGCCCAACTGACATTGTTGCAATTACGCCACTTTCAGTTCCTTATGAAAAGCCAGCGGGTTCAGAATTCGTCTAGCTACCTCCGCCTTTGCTCAGACTGAAATCCTCCTTTTCTTTTAATTACAGACCCACTGATCTCACCTCTGGACTGTCCTGCTTCTTGTTCCTTCTTCGCTCTCCTCCTCCCCGTTTCGCTTTTTTAGCTGCTCCCCCCCCCACCGCCTCTGTTTGCGGAGCACCCTGTCCGTGCACCTTCACACTTTACACTATTTTAAGAATGCTATGTTTGCAATTTTGGGATGGTGGCAGTAAGATATTTTTAATTATTTTATCCCAAAACAAAGCTAGGAAAAATTGTGCTACTTCTGAATAAATGCCAGTTTTACACATTCCTCATCTAGCATATTTTAAGAGCAGATGTTTGGGATATGGGATTTTTTTGGCTTTGCCTGGTCAGGAAATCCAGTTGGGCAGGGAGGCAGTGAGAAGCAACAAGTGAGGATAGCCACTCACTGAGACACGTGGACGAAAAATGCCTGAGATGTGATGCTTCAGGGCCTCCAAAGCCAGTGGCGTTCGGCCCCAATCTCGCTCAGTGTCCTGCTCCTGCCAGAGAAGGAGGGCAGAGGGTGAACTTGGTGTGGGCTCAGCACTACGTCAGAGACCACCGCAGAGCAGCCCCCCCCAATCCAGCCCACCCAAGAGGCGGGGCAGAGAGAAAAAAGCGGCTGGACTAAGCCTGTTGCTTGTGCCCCTTTCTCCCCGATCAGCACAACGGGCAGCCTGGAGCCATACGGGCAGCCTTTGCTTGTCTTGCTCTGACTTGGCAGGGCACTGCTTATACCCACCCCGGAAGAGAGTGACTGCCTGTCGCCCTGCAGATCTGGGGCAGGTGGGGGGTCCAGGGGTCCCAGCTCATCCAGCTTCTGTTGCAGCAAATCCCTTTGGGCCTTGAGTTTTTCTTGAGTGCCCAGAGCAAGATGGAAAAGGTGGTAAGCTTCATGCAGGGACTTCTGCCTTCCCAGGAGGAGGATGCTACGGAAGAGAAAGAGGTGCATTGGACGGAGCACCCAAGGCAGCATGCATGGGAAAGGAGGCTTTGCCAAGGGTAGCACATCTGTGGCAGAAGGTCAAGGGAGCGCTCGACCCTCCAAAGAAGTAGGAGGCCTCTGGCACAAAGCATCCAGCATCCAGCATGTGGCTTCTTCCAGGTGGGCCTGCATACAGCAATTAAGAAGAGGAAAACCAAAGCTTCTCTGTGCAAAGCAGCAGCTTTTCTCTTCGATCCGCCGCTGCACGAAGAGAATGTGGGAATGAGTGAGTAGCCTTCAAGGACCACCTTGAACCCATGCCTCCTACATCATAGGGGCAGGGGAGTGATGCTGTGGGACAACAGGCAGAGAAAAGGGAGAGCTGGGAAAGGCTTTGGAGCTGGGAAATGAGTGGCAGGGAGTTGCGCTGTTGCCTCCTCTTCTGGCCTCTGGGATGGAGAGCCGCAAGATGTGTTTCACACAACCTCGCAAAGGAGGAAGAGAAACCTAATGGCACGCATGCTTGCTGCTCTCCCTTGGCCTCCTTTTCTGGCCCTTCAAGGCCTGTGCTCTTCCGTTTGGATAACAGTGAAGGAGCGAGAGTGGCAATTCGGCAAGATCTGGAGCTTCCTGCTTCAGTGGCACAGGCTCACCGTTTTCCTGGGCTTCCTGCCATCTCATCATTCTGGATTTCAGTTTCCAGCATCTGGACATGCCGGCGATGGCCGTCAGTGCTCTCTGTGGCACTGACCAGTTCCTCCTCCAGGGAGGTCAGCCTGCAAAGCAGAGAAGGGGATCTCCTGTCTCACACATAGAGGGCAGCCCCACGCTGAGCTTTGTGAGACCAGGCTCAGCTTCCAGGGTGGCCAGTCAGCAGTGCCCATGTAGGTGGGCTGGATCACCACCCCACCCAGGGGCCGCCTTCTTCCCAGAGGGCTCCACCTTCCCCTACACACGTGTGCTGCAGGCTTTCCAGGGTGAGTTCATTCAGCTGGAGCTGCCCCTCTTGCAGGACCTCCATCTCAGCCTCCTCTAGTAAACTCCTATCAAAGGTCACCATGCCTGGCATCTCCTGCTGCTCACACCTGGAGAGAGAGACCCCAGCCAGCCTGAGAATGAAAAGCCACTGACTCCTCGTTCTCCCGGCCAGCCAGGAGACAAGCCCTCAGCAGACAGTACCTGCAAGTGGGGAGGAACTCTTCGTAGTCGGTGGCCGGCTGGATGCGGTCAATGGCCCTGACCATGGCTTGGTGCACAGCCACCATCTCCTCCTGTACCAGGCTTGTGATGCTGGCATATTCTTGCAGGGTTGCCTTCCTGTTGGTACAAACACAAGAGGATGGATAGAAAGAACAGCATTCACACATGCGCATGCGGTTCCCTCTATGAAGTCAGCAGGATTGTATGCAGAATGCAGACAAGTATGAAATACTAAGCCAAAGGAATTAAGGCATGAGGTAAGAAAAAAGGGCTTTGCTAACTGTACCCCAACAGTGCCCACTCTACCCCTCTCTCCCTGCAATCTAGTTTTGTTTCACTTGCAGCGAACCGAGCAACCCAGCCCGAATCCCCCCCAGCCCAAGCCCATCTGGGGTCAGCTGTTGCTCTCACGTGATCTGGGCTGTCTCCTGCAAAAGGCCATGCAGGGACTGGAGGAGGCCGGGCAGGATCTTCTTATAGTGGAGGCTGTGCTGCACCTCCGCAGCTCGCAGGGCCAGCACATACTGGTTGTGCAGGGAGTAGAGCTTCCAGAGGCTGCGGACATACCTGTCCTTGGCCTTCTCACGTTCCTTGCCTGAGGAGAGAGCCACAGAAGACCATTCCCTGTCTCAGATCAGTGGACTCTTGCAGCTCCGTCCCCTGCAAAGGATTTTTCAATGTCTCTGGGGTAGCAAGACCCAGGGTGGGACCTTTGCAGACAGCAGAGCCCTGCTAAAAATCCTGAGGAAATGGGCTCTAAAGAACAAACACAACTCGGCATAAGCAAAGGAACAAAATAACCCTAACTAAGCAGGTAACAGTTACAGATCTTAGGGATTTTCTGTTCAGTGAAAAATTGAGATGCGGCTGCTATAAAAAGAGCAAATTCAGAATGGAAAGCCCTGTCAACTGGAGGAAAAATTAAATTTCTAATATAACATCTCTATACAAATCAATAGTGCAGCTATTCCATGAATACTAGCACAATTATGATTGTTCTCTCTCAAAAAGAAAATTCTGGATTTAGAAATGGTACAAAAGAGGTTACCTAAACAAACAGAGAGGCATAGCAACACACCTGCAAAGAAAGGTTCATTCAAGCCCACTTAGATTAGAAAAAGAGCAAATCAGTTGTGATAGAATGAGCATATTGCACAGAAATATGACTGTTTCTCTAAATAGTGAGGCCTCATTAAAGTTTTTTTTTTTTATAAAAATATAATTATCAAACCTAAAATTCATATCTTGAATATGACTGTTTCTCTAAATAGTGAGGCCTCATTAAAGTTTTTTTTTTTAAAAAAAAGCTAAGTACCAAACCGAAAATGCATATCTCGTATCAGGGAAGGGCAACCAAAGTGGACTTCTACATAACAATCCAACACTTTCAGGGAGCAGATCATGCCCCTTTCCCAGGCCTGCTGAACGAGCCAGATGTACAAGAGCCCAACAGGATTGGGCCCATGTGGGTCTCCAGGAGAACCCCTTCTTCAGGGTTGGGTTGGCAGCAGAGAGGGCACATTGCTTAGGTCAGCAAGAGGCGCTTGGCTGCATCACCCAGTGGAGGCAGCCTGCCTTCATGCATCCCCTCCGCCTCGGACATCCTTCAAAATACCCATTTTATTCTCAGGCCATCTGAAAGAGACATGGATAAGTTTTTTTTTCTGCATGTATGTTTGTATGTTGCTCTTCTGGATCATGTGTTTTTAAAAATGTTTATTATGTGGCCTTCATTGATTATTGAAGAACTGCAGTATGCCATTCTTATTCATGTCCAACATCCAATAAATCAAGGTAAACTCTTCACTCCTTTAACTGAAATACACCAATTTGTCCAGATCTTGCTGATCAGGACAAAAACAATCCTGCAGCAGTTGGGCCCTAAGCCGGAGAAGACTTTTTGAGTGCCTACCAGCACACCAAGTGGTGGATGGCTGGTTGAAAGCAGCCAGAAGCCCAGCAATAATAAGCACAACTTGCAGAGTAGCTGTAACTAGCTGAGTTAAATGGGCAAAAGGGTGGGCAGAGAAGGCACTTATTTAGCCACCTTCTGGACCATCTGTAGCTTCTGAGTAGCCTTCAAGGGTAGCTCCATTTAGTGCACATTGCAGTAATCCAAACTGAGTTGATTTGGGCCAGAGTGATGTGAGAAGGGCCTCTAAAATGGGTTTGTGGAAAGGCTTCCTCAACCACCTGCTTCATGGGCAGGAGCCAAGAATCAAAGAAGGCACCCAAATGACACATCAGGTGGAGCTGGAGAAGTGCCACCTAATTGAGAATTAAGATGCTAAATCACTGTAGCCAGAAAGTCCTTGAAACCAGAGCTTATGAGGTCTTGCCACGGTTGAGCCTATGCCTGGTCTCCAAGCACCAGGACAGGATTTCGCAGCCTTCCATCTGGCTGGGATAGAGATGTAACCTGATCCTGCACTGAGGGGGTAACATAATTCATTCCACCTCCACGTAATGAAGAGAATGTGGGGTCCTGCAGAACCTACTGAGCAGGGGCCTCAGGCTAAGTCTCTCCCTGTCTAGCAAAAGAGAAGCCCTGCAAAACAATGCCTGGTGGCATTACTGAGAGTTCAAGTTGCCCCATCCTGTCTGGTCCTTGACAAACGCTCCTACCATCTGGCACGGTCTCTGTCCCAAGAGATGTCAAGACTAGGACTCCTTTGGATTGCTCCTTTGGAGACATCTGGTTGGCTGTTCACAGAAAGCAGGATGTGGGGTGAGAAAGGCTTTGCTCCCATTCTGCCCCTGGCAAAGGACGCACCTTTGCTGGCCTCCTGGTATTTGCGCTTTGCCTGTGCACACTCACGGATGTGGCTGCGGTACTGGGCTCTCAGGCGCTCGGGCTCTTGTTGGGTGGTCTGGAAAAGCCAAGAAGGAAGCTCAGAAGGGCTGGCAGCCCTGGTGGATTGCCCCCCCCCAACATTTCCTGGCCCTTTCCCTGGGATCCTGTTGGTGCCAGGAGGACTTAGCTAGATAGCTGTACCCGGATGAAATCCTGGTTCATTTGTTGCCACTGTTCACGGTAGCACCGGTGCAGTTGCTGCTTGTCTTGGATGAGCAGGGCCAGCGTGTTCAGGGGCCCAGCCAGCAGGGCTTCCGCGTGGCGTTCTAGAGCTTGGCTGAGCGCCTCGGTCTGAGTCACCAGGGACCACCAGCACTGCAACAGAGAAGACCACCCGAAGCCTGCAAAGTATGGCCTATTTCCACAGGAGGGACTAGAGGGGGATGCTCTCTAGAGGCTGGTTGGGCAAAGATCTTTCTGAGGAAGGGCACCTCACTTTGCAACCAGTTTGCATCAAGCAGATACGGCAAGACAGCTGAAGGAGGGCCTGCTCACTCTCCCCTTAACTGAGCCCCTGATGGCGGAGGGAAACGTGCCATGATCGGAAAGACCTCCAAAACCAGCGGCCTCTCTCTTCTCCGGCAGTTTGGTCAGCTCCAACTGTGGATTTTTGAAATGCGTTTTGATCGTCAATCAACCTGACTCCACGCTGGAGCCACTGGCTCTTTTAGAAGGGGCAACGCTGCCTGATCTCTCTGAAACGGCTCTGCAAAGGTAAGGACGGCCGTCGGAGGCCCCGGGACAAACCCAGCCCCAGCGGAGAAGCGCAAAAGGTAACCCGGCTGCCGCTCTCTTGCGCCACCCGAGAGCCGCGCCCTTCCATGCGCCGAGGCTGCTCTCCCGCGTGAGCGCCGGCCCGGAGCCGACGGACCGGGAAGGCGCGGGCCGAGGCAAGCCGAGATCCCGCCCGGGGCTGCCTACCTGGCCGATCTGGCCGCCGAGGCGGGGCTGCCGGCCGCCTTCCTGCTTGCCGGCCAGGCTGTGCATCTGGTGCAGCAGCGCCGCGTACTCCCGGTCGCTCTTGGCCCGCTGCCCCATCCACTTGCGCAGCCCTTCCAGCAGGCGCACCTCCGACTCCTGCAGCTGCAGCAGGGCGCTGTGGCCCTCGGGGCAGCCGAGCGCCAGCCCGAAGCCCATCGCCGCCCGGGAGGCAGCCGCCGAGCCCTTGC
>QLTV01000207.1:140881-156582 GCA_003457575.1 Thermophis baileyi
CCCCAACCCCGCCCTGCCCTCCCTCCTGCCCCCCCCCCCCGTCCCTCCAGATCCTTTCCACACACTCTTCAGGGCATTCATCTTTCTCTTTTCCCCTCAAGATCCTGAACCATCTGCCATCTCTTGTCCCAACCCTGGCCCCCGTGGCCAGCAACTGCAATCCAGCAATCGTGGCACCCGTAGCCAGCAATCCTGGGTTTGGGTTCCAAACTGTCCAGGCATCTTTGGAGCACGGTGGGACTTGGGGGCAGGGCGCACCCCAGGAGCAGGTGGGACTCACAATCTGCTTCTCGTTCTGGCTGCCGCTGCTGTAGGTAGTGGCCAGGGTGGAGGAGCAGGCCTCGCTGTACCAGGGCACATTGCCGTACTGGGTGGTGCTGCTGATGGAGAGGGTGTAGATGCTGTTGGTGTAGCCGTCGCAGTTGCAACTGTCACGATCGCGGCCGCCATTACCCGAGGCCCAGACGAAGATGGAGCCCAGTCCGTTGCGGCCCTGAGAAAAGGGTTGGGTGAAGCGGCTGGGGGCCTCGGGGTCTGCCCTGACTGGCCCCCAGCTGCCCACCCGGCTCGCCCTCTCACCTGACTCACGCCCCGGCGGAAGGCCTCTTCGGCCAGGTGGGCGGGGCCGTCCACGGTCTTGCCGTCGTCCTCCGGGCCCCAGCTGGCACTATAGATGTGGATGTGGTCGGGGTTCAGGCCCAGGGAGCGAGCTTCCACAGCATCCGTCACCTCCCCATCCAGCATGCGGACACCTGGAACAAAGATGGCCGCTGCTTTGGCTGCCTCTGGCCAGCTGGCCCAGCCCAAGAGCGGGAAGAGCCCGAGGGCACCCCTCACCTCCGATCTTGGCATTGTAGGCCACGCCCACACCACAGATGCCATTGTTGGCCACCGCAGCCACTTCGCCCGCGCACCGAGTGCCATGCCTGCAACGGACAGAAAAGGCTGAGGCCACGCCTGCCCAAGGAGGGTAGACAGCTCAGAAATGCCATAAAAGAACAAATGACCTCTTCTTCTGGGTGGCCTGACCCTGCAAGAGTGCAGATCCGGGACAAGTGTGGCCCTCGCAAGGGGCGGGGGGGGGTCTTCTGTGGAAGCCCCTCAGCCCAGTGCTCCATCCCAGGCCACGTGCCCAGTTGCCTGCCTCCCTCCTAACCTGTTGTCATTGGTTTGCGTGTAGCGAGGCTGAGGGTCTGGGTCCTGGTCGTTCACGTCAAAGCTGGCCGCGGGGTCCTAGGGAAAGACAGACCCTCTGGGGCCTCAGTCTCTGCCCCTTCACAGGAGACCAGGACACCCGTCACCCTGGAGACCGGCCCGCTGGCCACTGACAGACCTGTCCCCCGATGCCTTGGCTGGGGTCGGGGAGACTTGGAAGTGTGGGGCCTCCAGCGAGAGACAACCGGGGCCCCAGGAGGCCTTTGCCCTCCCCTCCCAGAAGAGCCCATCCCCTCCTCCACTTACATAATTGGCCTCCAAATCTGGGTGGTTCTTCTCAATGCCATCGTCCAAGATAGAGACCACCACCCCACGGCCAGTGTAGCCCTGCTGCCAGGCCTCCTGTACGTTCAGGTCTCTCTGGTTGCTGTTGGACTGCAAGAAAGGGGAACAGCAGACACTCACCCCAAGAGCCGAGATGTTGGAGCGGGAGCACAGGGGCCTCGAGAGCCCATCTGAGGATGAATTCCCCCAACTAATTGTCCTCAAGGGAGAATCTCAAGCCAAAGAGGAGAGAAACCCCCCACCCAGGCTCAATCTCACAGGCCCTCCCCCTCTTTTCAAACATTTATCCAAATGCCCTGCTAGCCCTCTTGGTTCCGTCCCCCCACCTTCTCTGTGCTGCTCTCCTGCAAGGCCCGCTCTGCCACTTCCCCCGGCTGCCCTTGGACCTGGCTGGGAACCAGAGGGGACGCTCTCGGGACACAGCCATTGGAAAACGTTTCAGAGCCTCCGTCCCACTGGCTGGAGCGACTAAGCACTGCCCCTCTGCCCCTGGCCTGGCCCGATCTGGGCTTCAGACAGGACGAGTCCTGTCCCCCCAAGGCAGTTGCCTCACCTACCAGGTACCACTGCTGGGGGAACTTCGGATCTGTTGGCTCTATGAAGGCATCCCGCTTGGTCCGGCGCTTGGCCACCTGCTGCTCCAGCCAGAGCACCTGGGGAGAGATGCGCATGGGCATGCTGCCAGGCTCCCGCAGGTCCCAGACCAACCCTGGGCAAGCATTTATGTCAAAAGACACCACTCTGGAGCTCTGCTAGCACAGAGCAATCCTCCCATCTGACTCCCCAAGGACCACAAGCCCAGCCCTGCCAAGAGGGCCACGGAAGGTCCCTGTTGGCCAAGAGACAAGGCCCCCCTCTGCTCATGGCCAGGGGCCCTTTTCCAAAAAGGTGAAGAAGAAAAACTCTCTTTACAGCTAAGCAGACCCTGGGGAGTCTGCACGGATCCAGCCTTTGCGTAGTGGTACGAAGAAAGGTTTTCCTTTGATGGGCTTCCCTTTTCTCGTTTCTCTCCCAGGATGACCTTGGTAACCATCTCCCAATGCCCTGCTCCACTCAGGAAACAAGGCCACCTTGCTCAGCACGTGGGCCCTGTGGACTCTGCTCAGCAGGGAAAGAGCTTTGCCTGGGTCTTCCTCCCCAGGCAAAGGAAGCCCAGCCTCGCTCAGACTCGAGTTCCGAAGCCCTCATATCTCTCGGCTTCACCTGCTTCATCCACCGTGGAGCCAGAAGAGAAGCCAGAGGAAACAATCCAACTAAGCATCTCCAGCTCCTCCTGCCAGGCCCCATGGTCTTCTCCCCAGCGGGCATCAGCCCAAACCCTTGGCAGATCAACAACCGGGACAGCAGCCATTCCATCCCCGCCTGGGCAACTCTGACAGGCATGCATGCAAGAAAAGGTGCCAGTGGCTTGTGGGAGACCAGGAGCAGCCCTGGAGCTTGGTAGGGCAAGATTCATGGTGCAGCCCTCCAGGCCAGCCCCCTCACTCTGGGGCCAACTCTGCAGGACCGGAATTCATACCTGCGGCTCTCTGGACAAGGAGTTGTGCCAGGACCAGTGTGGCGAGAGGGATCGCTTGGCCACAGCCCGGTGGTAGAAGTGGTAATAGTCCCCGATGATCTGAGAAGAGAAGCCAAGCAGATCAGGTTCATTCGAGAGCTAGTCCCAGAGCGGGTGGCTAGCGCCCACAGCAGAGGAAAGCTGCAAACACTTTGTGGGGGCATCAGGAGGCAACGGTTCCCCACGAGCAGGAAGATGCTCTCTCTCCTGCCCCGGCAGCTTCCTCTGCTCCTTCCTCACCTTCCCAAGATGCCCAGCCAAGCGGAGGTCCCAAGATGCCTTGAAACCGGCTTCTCCAAATTCTGCCTCTCAAGGGCTGAAATCACACAATCTCCCTAAATGCCAGCAGGGTGGCCTGCCATCTTCCTCCTGCTGTGGGGGAGGGGGGCTGCTTGGCAGGAAGGGAAGTGTCCTGAGGAACTGCACTGAACCACAGGAAGGACAAAGTCACCCCCTAAACCGCAAGGGGCCCATTCCGACAGCTGGCTGTCTGCGCAACGGATGCGACTGAGTGGCCCAACCCAGCCGAGTAAGTAGAGGATGCGAAAGGAGATGGGACAGCCAAAGCTCCCTGAGTGAAGAGGGAAAATTGATTTGGGAAACTTTGGTGCCTCTGAAATTGTCCCCCCCCCCAGCATAGTTTTCCGTAGGAAGGTTGCCTTGTTTTTATTTAGCTCTGTACTGATTGGTTTGGATCCCTCAACAAATGTAATCGGAGGAGCTTGCTCTCTCCAAAGGAGAAACCCCAACCTGCAATTATTTTCTTCGGCCACCAGAGGGGGCTGGAAAAAAGCTGTAGCATGCCATATTCCTAGAGAAGGAACTTTTTAATTCAAAAATAACTACAATCCTTAGAAGCTAAGCTTGAGAAAATTGAAAAATTACTAGATAATAAATTGGATATGATTGTGACCTATAAACAAACAAAAGATAAAATGGAAATTAAAGGTAGGGAACAAGAATATCCTGTAAAAAACATCTTTATTTTTTAAGTGACACTAGTTTTATCAAAAGAAAAAATACAGGAACAAGTTTTTTATGATCATTCTGATATAAAATTAAAACCTGAAAACCTGAATATAAGTGCTTTAAAAGAAATCTCTACTTGAAATTTGAAGAGAGAAAAAAGAGGAGCATTTTGTTTTACCAGACGTAAACCAGGCAAAAACTATCCCAAAGCTGAAGAAGGTTCTTGGATAAGAAGCGAAACGTCTTTTAAAAAACCCCAGAAAGTCCAGTTGCCTCTTGAAAAAGCACCTTTGGGACAACCATGACCTGGATGACTGGGAAGCTCCATACACAGGCAAAGACTATTTTCCCAGGTTAAATGGGAAGGTATGGCTTTTAATTTTGAGAGGCTTGAACTACGGTATATACAGTATAAGGGTTATTGATTTTTGCACCGGAAATGTAATTGACTTTGATTAAGGTTTAACAGAAATGGAACGGAAGGGACTATATGATCAGCGACAGTCTGGAGATTCAGGATGAAGGATAGGAAGTGGAGGCCTACGTTGGAAACAGAAGATATAAGATTTAAGGGGCATACTTACTTAAAATATGCTATATAGAGATTTTTACAGTTATTTTTTGGATAGGCTATATTGAAGGCAGGGTAGAGATTTATAAGATGGTCTCCAAAGAAAAGCAAGAGATTGTGTGGTTGCAGCTTGGGACCTTCCCTGCTGGCTTCCCATGGTCTTTGTCAGAAAATGGCTCGGATGGTCACACGTGATCATGTGACTGCAGGAACACTGTGGTGGTCATACATGCAGAGACCGGTCATAAGTCACTTTTTTTAGTGCCTTTGTAATTTCAAGCAGTCGCTAAATGAACGGTCATAAGTCCATACACTATCTGTAAAGACGACCAAGGGGTTAGAAACCATGTTCCACAAAGAGAGACTGAAAGCTGTTGAGCCTTGGGAGAAAGTTAAGACTTGTGAGTAGGAATATGATAGTACCCAGTCACCCCAAAGGTCAAGATCTATTCTTGTTGGGGCAGGACAGCTTCTGAACCAGTGGAGAGAGCCGGCTTGGCCTTCCTGGACTGAAGGGGGATGAGTGGAGAGGGTGCAAAATGAAGAAACAGACAGCAAAGAT
Organism: Thermophis baileyi; assembly: GCA_003457575.1. Classification (NCBI taxonomy): domain Eukaryota; kingdom Metazoa; phylum Chordata; class Lepidosauria; order Squamata; family Dipsadidae; genus Thermophis; species Thermophis baileyi. The sequence continues at coordinate 146,042 of QLTV01000207.1, forward strand.
GCAGGAGTTCTGTGGAGGGCACCAAATTGTTCCCAAGTTGTTTCTTAGCTATCAGAGATGGAGGATGTCCCTTCTAGCCCAAATGCCCTACAGCATGCCCTTGATGAAGACAGAACCAAGTTAATCCATGGTTGCTTCCCATCTCCTTGGGGGGAAACTGGGATGCTGAGTGGGCCACTTCAAATGGAAGCTGGAATGGAACTTCCAAGGCAGTTAATCCAACCAAATCACTATACTTCCCAGCCCCCTTTGGGGGAAGAGTTCCTCCTTCCATTTGCAGTGCGGTGCTCCTGGTGGTGAGGGGAGCCAGGCAGAGAAGCATTGGCATGCAATCCAGGAAAAGTGCTCCCCTCCCTCGCCCAGAGCCCCAAGGCAGCTGGAAAGGAGTCTCAGCCCTGGGGAGAGGGCAGGGCAGCTGCCCCCTGTGGCTGGAACTCCCTTGTTATGAGCTTCAGTAACAAAACCTTGACAGTCTCTGAGGTTTTCCGTCCCTCTCTCTCATACTCAAGTGAACCAGGGAGCTTCTTTCTCCCATTGCCTCTCTTTCCCCAGCTTAAAGCATGGTTTTGCAACTGTCATCTGTGCCACTTTTTGCCAAGATCATCTCCTTGGCTCTCTACCAGGAGGCTGCTCCACCCAAGAGGTCCTGCTACCACAAAACTAGGAGGTTGAAAGAAAATTGCACTCCTGATTCCGGATCCCCGGTGTCAGCCGTGGGCAGGCATCAGACCTGACACAGCAGGTCCCCAGGCGACCATCCTCACACGACTTCCATGCCCAGCATCTCCTGCAGCAGCGCCCACAAGCTTAGAAAGGACACAGGTGTCTGCAGGCAATGCCCAGAGCAGCTTTCTTAACCCACCTCCTGCTCCAGCGCAAGCCTGCCAGGAGACCAGATGTGGCCATAATCCTGGGACCCTTTGCAGATGCTGACCAGATAGAATGCTCTCTTGGTAACAGTCCACAGTGATTCTCAGTTCTCCAGGTCACGGTTGTCCAAAAGGTGCTTTTTTTTCCAAGAGACAACTGGACTTTCTGGAGTCCAGAAAGTCCAGTTGCCTCTTGAAAAAAGCACCTTTGGAACTATCTTGGTAACTGGGTAACTTTTAACTGGGTCAGTTTGTTCCATTGACCGCAACATGTTCCAAAAGACTTGGCCCCATTCATGAACCCATTCATAAACCCAGGCCTGTTTGCACTGTGCTGATGAAACGCTTTGCTGAGCAGACAAGGGGCGTATCAAGTTTCAACAGGGATCAGAAAAGGCCACCTTCCCACACTGAATAAGAAGAGGTGCCTCAGTTCCCTGAGAGGAAAAGGACCCCAGATGAAGAAGAGGGACTTCCCGGCAGGGGTGAAATGCTCCCGGTTCGCTCGTACCTGTCGGTCGCCATAGAGCCGGTCGCCAAGGTAGTGTGAGGCGCCGCCCACCCGCCCGGACGCTGCCATTTGGGTTCTTTTACCCTCTGCGCATGCGCAAAGTGTTCTGTGCATTCGCAGAGGGTAAAAGAACCCAAATGGCGGCAGTCCGGGCGGGTGGGCAGCGCCTTGCGCTACCTTGGCGACCGGCTCTACGGCGACCAACAGGTACGAGCAAACTGGGAGCATTTCACCCCTGCTTCCCGGCCTTTTGCAGTGGGGGGGGGCCTGCCAAACTGCCAGGAAGGAGCTTTGCTTTCCAGGCAGCCTCTACGAGGTCTCCCCACAAGCCAGCTCCGTCCCCTCCCCACCCCACCCCCATGCACCCTCTCCTTGCCAGCCCCTTTCCCCATAGACCCAAGGAGATGGCTGCAGCCAGAGGGCTAGGGAATCACCCGGAGCTAAAACCACAAGGAGCCCTGAGGCATCTCTGCATTAATCTTGCCCTGGTCAAATGCCCAGAGAGAGAAAAGGTGCCACATCTATGACTGGCAAAGAGAATGGGGAGCAAAGGAATATGAGAGGTAGAATTACTTGTGGGCAGCAATGCAACCCCCCTCCCTCCCTCCCCATCTTTTCCGTGGCAACTGCTTCCCCCGCCAGTCCACAAGATCATAAACATCTAACACCACCCCCAGCTTTGTGTCTTTGCAATTTGCTGAGCATGCCTTCTGTCCCCTCATCCAAGTCATTCATGACAGCTCTGAAGAAGGTTGGACCTGGGACAGAATCTCCAGATACCCCTGGCAGAGTTCCTTCCTTGTGGACACAGATCCACTCAGGGCCAGCTGTTGGACACAGATGTTCAACAGGTCCACCATCTGGCGGTGGGGCCGCCCATCCTACATAATTCCATTTCATCAAAAAGGAGGTTATTGTCAACCTGGTCAGATACTTTATTGACGTCTAAGTATACAACATCCACAGCTTTTCCTTGCTCTGATGATCTAGTCACTTTGTCCAGAAAGACAGATTGACTGACGCAGCCTATTTTTAAGTAACCCACATGGGCTTCTGGTAATCACTGTGTTCCTTTGCAAGTGCCCGTAACCCTCGGCTCGGTGATAATCTTCTCTAGGATTTATCCAGTTACGGATGTCAAGCTGATGGCTCTGTAGTTTCTTGTGCCCACTTTTTCCCCTTTTTAAAAAACAAGGTAATAAGTCTTCTTGAAATCTTCCTCAGTCCAGAGGTTCTCTGTGGTTTTGAGTTCCCATCTACCAGTTTATCACCTTGGGCTATAATCCATCACAGAGACTTAAATCGCCTCAAAGCAGCAAGGACTTCTCCCATCACTTGCTGCCTATTTTGACCTGGATTTGGTCTTCATCCCCACACAGTGCACCTTTTGACAGATTGGGCCATTTTTTTCCTTTTGCAAAAAGACAGATGCAAAATAGGAATTAAGCAATTCAAGTTTTCGGCTTTTACCTGTCACCATCTCACTCGCTTCTCCAACCTGCAGATCAACCACTTTCTCAAAACCATTTTTGGTTATTTTTGGTACTCATTGAGAGCCTCAGCTCATTCTGAACCTGATCCCTCCTGACTCCATCCTTACAGATTATGGCTATTCTCTGATATTCTGCTTTTCTTAAAGACCCTCCCTTTCCATTTTTAAGCTTTTTTTTTTGTTGTTGTTTATCTGAAAATTCTTTATGCAACCACATTGGGCTTTGCATTTCTCCCACTTTTCTTTCTCTTTGATGTCATTTGTATTTGGGTCCTAATTATCTTATTTTTCAGAATTTCCCAATTCTGACTGGGACAGAGTGGAGTGAAACAGTTGCTTCCTGTGAGCTGGGCTCAATGCGCCCTCCACGCTCCTTCAGGCAAGCCCGGCCTCTTCAGCAGCTCCATCGCCCCGATGGGTCAAGGTGCCAGGTTCCTTTGTCGTGGATGGCTGCCAGGCCAGGTCTCCTATGTCCTATATTTGCGCTTTTCATGTTTTCCTACACTTGATTATTTCCCCGTTAAAATCTATCCTTCTCTTGAAAGTATCTGTAATGTTTACAGTGTCTTAGAAGTGTGTGAGTTAGTGACATTCAGTACCTTTATCCATTATTTTAAACTTCCAATCCTTAAAAATGGAATGGGAGGGTTTGAAAGGGAAAAGCTAAGGTAGCCCTAAGGCTCAAACTGTGAAGAAAATATAACTTTCATGAACAGTATTTCATTCCTGCCTAATCTTAACCCAATGAAACCATTGCTAATGCAAAGTTTGAGGACAATTGTAAAGAGAGAGGGGGGGAGGGAGGGAGGGAGAGAGAGGGGGGAGAGGGAGTAGGTGATTTATCCATTGATCCATTTGTTCTGGATTAAAACGAGTCCAAGGCTTCTTACACACCAGCTCACTCCCCAGCCACATCCAGCAATTCTCTCAGCTCTCCTTCTGCTGTTCTCTCCTTTCCTCTTCTGTTTGTGAACAGTGTAACTGATGATGCCTTACATAACACACCTTTCCCAAAAAACACTCCATACTTCGAACAAGGAGCACAGTGATCCTCAAAAACGTGTCATAACAAATGTCTGTCTCTAAAGAGACTTGTGAAGTTGCATGAAACGGTCTTTGTAAAAGCCTCCGGTAAGCTCTGAGCCTGCTCCTCACACAACACTGACGTGTGAGCCATTGCTGGCCTCAATGCCAGAAGACTGGGTGGGAACTGACATCACTGGCCACTTGGCTTGCCAAGGGAAGCGGGCTTCGATCCCGCATCAACTCTGGGCAGCTGGGCCCTCAGCCAACATCACTGCTGCTAAGATAAGAGCCTGCTACAACAGCCATAGCTGATCAGTCCTCAAAACAGCTATTTCCAAACACCCAACGTCAAATGTCCTGTCCTAAGGAAGAGCACTGCCACTTCCCAGGCACTTGTGACTGGCAAAGGCAGACAGGCAGCCCAACGGCCAGCTCCAGATGAGCTGAGACCTGCTTCCCAAAGGAGAAGTCAGCATAGCCAGGAACTCAGCCATGAAAGCAAATGCTGCCAGGCCAAGGAAAGCATTCCAATCCAAGAGAATCTCTGTAGCTCAAGGTTGACCTCGGGGGTCCTTGATGCTCCCTGAGCTTGGATGTTGCTTGCAGATGTTTTGCTACCCAACTAGATCACATCTCAGTTCACTTCAGTGTGCTCGGTTCAGAAGCATTGAAGATGTGATCTCACCAGGTAACCAAATGTCCACAAGCAAAGAGCCAAGCTCAGAGAGCACCAAGAAAAACGGGACCAGCGAGTGCCAGGGAGAGGACTCCTCCATTGTTCCAGGTGTCAGGAACTACACACTGGGATCTCATGCTGCTCCTCTGGTATCCAAACATCCCCGCAGCAGGAAGGGCAGCACCCCTGCAGCCCCTCCCTCCAGCAGCACAATGTGCAAACCTCTTTGTTCACGTAATGGCTTAAATAGGAGCAAATGCTGTTGGGAAGTAACTCACCGGTCCCAGGTTGAGGAAGCCATGCTTCCTGGCCATCCGTTCGGCTTCCTGCAGGCCGGCGGGCACCAGGACAGCCCAGGTATTGGTGTAGATGTGCTGGCTAAGTCCCTCGCTGACCAGAAGGGCCAGGGGCACTGTCATCGCCCACCAGAAAAGCAGCGACAGCCTCCGATCCATGAAAGCCAGGAGGGAAAGCCGAGCTGGGCAGCCAGGAGAGGCCCTCGCACTGCCCAGCAAGGTCTCAGTCGGCCTGAGGAACCATGGGGGTCGGCTCTGGGCCACACGTCGACTGCACAGCACCTGGAAACCAAAGGAAAGCACGGGGCTCAGACTGGACCTCCTCCCCCCAGCCCCAAGATGTTGAGAAGAGGAAAGCAGGGTGTAGCAAGAGGCTGTGCCCGACGTCTGCCAACAGGAGCCTAGTGGCCGGCAAGGGGGTGGGGGGGTTGCCATCCAGAAGCACCACTTCTCAAGTTCCTGAGCCCAGACGAGCTTCCTCCTGCGTGAAAGAGGCGCAGATCCCCCCTGCCAGCTGCCCTCATGTGGGATGGGAGGAGCTTTGGGGGCTTCAGTCCCCCTCCTGGAGGGCCCCAAGGAGCGAAAGGGACCCATCTGGAGCACGGCGAGGAGGAGTCCAACCCTGAGGGAAGGAGAGGAGATCAGGCCAGGTGCCCAGGATGAGCTGCACTTCCCTGCGTCCCTGTGTGGGACAGGGGATGCTCTCCGAAGCCCCTCCTGGCCCCCTTGCAAAGCTGTGGCCAGAAGCAACCAAATGAGGAGACATCAGGCTCCTTCATAGTAAGGGTTATTTGCCACCCAACACAGCCACATTTGTGTGGAGGAGCCAATTTGCACCCTGTTAAGCAGTTACCTATTTAGTAAGTAAATCCTAACCCTCAAACAACTTGGCGTTGTACCTATGTTATTGCTTTTCTTGGAGCCCTGGGACCAAAACAATCTCATAAGGAGCTTACAGAAAAAAAGTAAAGCTGAAAACATGCTATACATAAATGAACAAGTTTGCCAAGAAAAAGAAACTTATTTGAAGGGGGGGGAGATTTAATTGGCTACCGAGAGCCCCCTGAAGCCATGGTTCTCTTGCTCTCTAAATCAGACAAGCATCAGTTGTGCTCTGATCTCCCACAAGCACACTGGGGAGAGTGCTGGCTGGGGCGACCCCAGAAAAATGGGACCACCACACACAAGCAGTATGTTGGGTGAACAAGAGGCACGTGGCCTGGAAACCCCTCAGTGGAGCCACCGGGCACCCTGATCCCCACCCTCTTTTGCTGATTCAGCAGGTCAAGGGACCGTATCGATTCCCCTTGTTCTGTGGGCAGCTACTGTTTGCGCTTGACCTCCATCTCTTGATCCAAAAACCTGGTCAGAAGTGGACTCTTTCCTGCCTGCTCGTTATGTCTGCCCAAGCGCTCCGGCACAGGAAATCCTGGGTTTCAGCGGAAGGAAGGCCTCAGGGTTGAACGCAGCTCCTCTGTTCCCAAGGCTGAAGTGTCAGCAGAGAGATGACCAAGCAGAAGGTCATCCCAGCCAGATGAAGGTCAGGAGAGCCGGAGAACAGGGGAAATTCTACGCAGCCACATTACTTAATTTCACCACACTTGCTGTTCCTGTCTGGCCCTGCACCAAAAGTGAGCTCCAGCCTCCAAAGGTTAACCTTCTAGCAGAACAAGCTTATTGACTGCCCGAGCAAACAAAAACCCTTCTTGGGAGGCTGTGCTTAAGGAACAGATGGGGGCCATTTCTGTAATCCAAGGAAATGCCACTCCGACTGAGGAACAGGTTCTGCCCTGGACGACTGACGGGTATGTGTCGCAAAGGCTAACCGGGAGCTCTCCATTCTCCGGCCAGTTTGGCAGAGTAACCGATACATCTTCAGAAAGGGAGAGGTTCAGGCCACCTGTCTCGTGGCAAAGAATCCAATCCTGGATCAGTGCCAGCGGAGGGGATGGGGACAGATGTACTATCATGGACCACTGGAAGGAGGAAATGGCTCACATGTGTTGCTCAAGAATGTGATAGGCAGGTCACAATACAGGCTTTTGAGGGGCTGTCACAAAGAGTGGGGGGGCCAATGTATTTTCCAAAGCAGCAGAAGGCAAAACAAGAAGCAATGGATGGAAACTGAACAAAGAGAGAAGCAACCTAAAACTAAGGAGAAACTTCCTGACAGTGAGAACAATTAACCAGTAGAACAGCTTGTCTCCAGAGGTTCTGGGTGCTCCATCACTGGAGGTTTTTAAGAAAAGACTGGATAGCCATTTTCTGAAATGGTATAGGATCCCCCCTAAGGTCCCTTCTAAGTGTTATTCTGACATCTTTCCCAGGCCCTCCACTCAGATTTTGGCATCCTCAGTTTTCCTGCCTGAGCAGGGGGTTGGACTAGAAGACTTTGGTCCCTTTCAACTCTGTTATTCTGTTATTCCTGAGCTAAATACGCAAAGACCCTCATTGGGACCCTATATTTTTTGCTCCCTCTGGACTAATGAGTTAGAGCTGCCTCTAGACATTCATTTTAATAAGATTTTTAGAAACCTGCAGTTGAAAGTTCTTCATGTCTCCTTACCCTGAAGACCCAATTTCATTTGGAATTTAATCCCAAGCTGATTGCCCTTTTAGCATTTCTCTTGACACTTCTCCAAAATGCACCCCCAAGAAGCCACATCTCTCTCTCACACCCACACACACACTCAATTTAAGCAAATTCCCTTGTCTTGGAGCCTTTAGAATCATAGGCTAGAACAGGGGTGTCAAACTCATGTTGTCAAGGCGGCATCATGTGACGTATCGGGACTTTTTCCCCCTTCGCTAAACTGGGTATGGGCCGGGAGTTTGACAGCCCTGGGCTAGAAGGTATCTTGGAGGTCTTGAAAACCTCTAGTGATGGTGCACCCACAACTTTGAGAGGCAAGCTGTTCCCTTGATTAATTGTTCTGTCAGGAAATTTCTCCTTATTTCTAGGATGGATCTCTCTTTAATAAGTTTCCACCCATTATCTCTGGTGCTTTGGAGAATAAGATAATCCCCTCTTCTCTGTGACAGCCCCTCAAGTACTGGGGGACAGTTATTATGTCCCTCCTAATCCTTCTCTTTGATAGGCTAGATATACCTAGCTTCCTCAACCGTTCATCATACTATTTAGCCTGCAGACCCCTTATGAAGGTCTCCTACTTGTGCTGGGGCCTGGACTAGAAGACCTCCAAGGTCCCTTCCAACCCTATTATTCTATGTTCTATGTTCATCTTTGTTGCTCTTTTCTGCAGAATTTCTAACACCTGAGCATTTTTTTTTTGATACCATGGTGACCACAACTGAATGCAATATTCTAAGTGTGGTCTTACTGATACAGTGTAAAGTGGTAGTATCAATTCACATGATCTTGATACTATCCCTCTGTTGATGCAGCCTTGGACTGCATTGGCTTTTTTGGCAGCTGCAGCACACTGCTGGCTCATATTTAAATGATTGCCCACTAGGACTCCAAGATCCCTCTCAGAGTTACTGCTGCTGAGCCAGGTGCCACCCATTCTGTATCTGTGTATTTGTTTTTTCCTGCCTAAGTGCAGGACCTGACTTTTCTCACCACTGAACACTCATCTTGTTGGAGAGGACCCAGTTTTCAAGTCTGTCAAGATCCTTCTGAGTCTTGAGTCTATCTTCCAAAGTGTTAGCAATTCCCCCAGCTTGATGTCAATTTGCAAATTTCATGAGTTCCTTTTCTATGCCCTTCTCTAGGTAATTTATGAAGATGTTGGAGTTCTGAGCATAAGACTTGTTTTCAAAGCACCCATGTTGGGCATTCCCAACTTAGCACCAATTTATACCTTCTCGGCAGATACAAGTAGCCACTTTCTCAATGATTAACCCTGGCTTTGTTAGCAGAACTGAGCAAATGAAGAACATGGGGACACACAGACATGTTTCAGCACGGATGTGCCAAGGCATTTTCTTTCCAACCATTGTTATTGCTAAAGGTGAGAAAGTGCAGATTCACTCAGGTCCTCTAGCAGCTTCAGGAGACAACCACTTCCTAACCACGTAACCCATTTCAGCTCAGACGCCCACCAGGGGTGGGTTCCGAAAATTTCCACTACCACTCTGTGGGCGTGGCTTAGGGTTATGCGTGCGCGCGCTCCCATGGTGCAATTCTGTGTCCGCGCATGCTCAGTCACTATAATCTGCCCGAAACACAGCTGAGGAGCTTATCAGCTGTGCTTCGGGCGAAGAATAAAGGACAGCATTAACCCGGGGGTGGGTGAGAGGGCCCTTTCCGAAGCAGCAGCAGAGCACAAATGGCCCAAAACGTAAAAAAAGCCGCCAAAAATTCATGGGGGAAAATGGCGGCGCCCACGGACCGGCACCGACCAAGGCGGGCAGTCCAAAACGTAAAAAAGCTGCCAAAAATTCACGAAAAAAAAATGACCAGCACCGACCAAGGCGGGTCCACGATGCCATCATGACGTCACCAGTGCCTCGCTACCGGTTCGGGCGACCCAGTACGAACCGGGAGGAACCCACCCCTGACGCCCACATCCCAAACCCTGCTTGTTCAGGCCCAAAGAAACCAGGTGCAAGCCCGCCATCAGATGCTCAGCCCTTTAATCCATAGAGTTTCTCGACAGCCCACTTATTCTGACCCACAGACCAGGAAGGTGAAGGGAGCTGCTATGAGCCTCTTCTGGGGATAGAGCCTACAGGTGAACTTGACTAAGGTGCACACAGGAAAAGGTGTTGTTTCAAGAGACAACTCTCACACCAGCAGGTAAGCCCAAATTCTCATTTCTTTCCTTCTACTGTCTTTCTTTCCTCCCCACTAACTCTCTTCCCCCACACTGAGTATTCTTGGAAAGTAAAAAATAAGAATCCCAGTAATGCAGGGGATGGGCACTCAAGGGAGGTGGGAATCCCTATGCATGATTCACATCTCTCTACTCTTGCACAACCTCTGTTGGCGAAGCCCAGCCACAGCTTAGCTTGAGCACCTAAGACCACCTGATGCCAGGAAGGGTCACAGGTGCAGTGGGAGCTACTTTTATGCTCTGCTGCTATGGGGGGGGGCCTCTTCAGACAGAAATGGCAGTTAGTTTGGGCAGAAGCTAACCAAGCAAACCAGGACCAAAACACCCAATCCCTGGTCCTTACCTTCTTGTTCTTGGCTTGCTACAGACCAGCACAGATTAAGCCGGCTTCCAGCTCAGGAAAAAAAATCACTGCCTAGTCAGAGATTTTGACAAGAAGCTGGCTTAACTAGTCAACATCGGATCCTTCCGTGGCTTTAGATTTCGGGAAGCAAGTTTTTCTTTGGCAGCTCTCCCCAGACGGCCAGGTGTTAGACGTGCCATTCAGACTTACCCTCGGAAACTCTCCCCACCCCCGCAGGGCCTGTGACTCACTTGCGGGTTCGCAGACATCCCGGCTTTGGCTGCAAGAACTGCAGGCAGCCTTCCCGGCCACACACTTCCTCCTCCCGGGGCGGGAGGGCCGAGAGGAAGCGCCTGGTCCGGGCACACAGCCCTCCCCGACCGAGCCCTTCCCGCGGAGCAGAGCCTTGGACGACCTGATCCGTCCCGAAGGCCTCGCGGGGCTCCAGAGTTTCCACGCGCCTCGGCCGGCCCGAGCGCCCTGCCCTTCAGATCCCAACGCGGCCGGCGCCCGGCGGCGGCGCTCCTGG
>QLTV01000207.1:157086-189721 GCA_003457575.1 Thermophis baileyi
GGCCGTGCCAGGGAAGGCGGCGGAGGGACCGGCGGGGCAGGCGCAGCCGGCCGTACCCCGGGGACCATGCGGGCCGAAGGCCACTCGGCGCTTCTGCTTGCCCCGTGGCGGACGCGGCTTCCCGGCTCTGGCCTCTGTCCGGGGATACCGGCGGCTTCGTCGATCGCTCTGGCAACGTGCCGAGGACGCTGAGCTCGGCCGGTCGGTGCCCAGGAAGAGCCCGCGGAGAGCCGGGTGGCCACTGGGCGGGAGGGCTCCGGGAATCCCCGCGGAGCGGAGCCTGGGCAGGTGCTGAGGCAGCGGCGAAAGAGCTCCGGGCGATCCGAGCCCGCCTCTCTTCCGCTCCGCTTCTGGGCCCCGCACTTTGAAGGGGACAAACGCCGAAGGAGCCTCGGGGGAGGCGCCGGGGATGGTCGAAGTCTGGAAACGGAGGGGTTTTCAATTTCAATTATACAGAATGCAAAGGATGTATGTTTGTGTTTTTATTTTTTTAGTTATAATGTACACTGAAGACGGCATTGAATTTCGTTGTACCATGTGCAATGACAATAAAGTAAAGTAAGCGTCGCCTCCAAGGGGAAGGCAAACCAAAGGGAGCCATAGCGAAGCCCAGCAGCAGCAGCATCCAAACGGCCGATTCGTGCGGAGGGAACCTGGGGTCTCGGCTGCAAAATGCGGGCCTGGGGCTGGCGGATTTGGTCGAACGAGAAGATCGCTAGTCCTTCCAGTAGGGTGTTCTGGAGTTGCGGCGCTGGTTTGAGCGTTTCTGAAGTAGGCAATCGTATTTGGAAAATGAATTGAGGCAGCTGTGCCAGAACTTGGAAGGGTCCTCGCGGCCATCAAGCCTACCCTCCTGCAGGCATGGAAATTAAAGCCTCCCCAATGTTTGACATTGATCCTCTGATTGAAGAGCACCTTTGGGGAAGTGGTTCCACAGTCAGGTTGTTCTGTTAAGATTTTTCTCACTTTCAGCTAGAATTGGTCTATTAATTTGTCCCTTACTTAGTCTGCATTCCAGAAGCTACCGGTATTTTTGCCCCCCCCCCAGTGACCTCTTTTGGGGAAGTAGTTTGAAGAGCGCTTTCATGTCTACCCCCAGATGTCTTTTCTCCAGTACTTTCCATCTATCTTCATGGGAGTTGGCCAGCGTTTCTTAACCACTGGCTTCATGGTAACACATGCAAGTCACTGAAATCTCCAGGTATTTTTTTAACCTCTCTGAGCCCCTGGTTTCCCCATCTTGCCCCTGTAAGGAAGGCCTGGAGGGACCTGTCCTGGTTGAAACCTTCTTCAGGATCGAGCCTGTCATTGCCTTCCTCTTTTAAGACCAGTCTTCTTACTTCTCCACCCACCTTCGTTCTTGACTCCTCACCTTTTGCTATCACCTGTCACTATGTTCACGGGCCAGGCCAGTTAACATTACCTTTGCCTTCTTAGTATTTAATAGTCCACTTGCCATTTTCCAATGAGTGATTCTAGGTCGTCTTTAATTTCTAACAAAGTGGGGTTGTCTCCATATGGCAAATTGTTAGTGATTTGGCCTCCAATTTTAATTCCAGCTGTCATTTCTTTCAGTCTAATTATCCTGCACACTTAGACATAGGAAAGGGGGGCGCTTTCCTCTCACCCCCTTTCTTGCTCTAAACCACTGTATTTCTCCAACAGCCCTACAGCCTTGCGAACAGAGTCAGGCAAGGGCCAGCTTCGGTCTTCACGCATCCCAAAGCCCCCCTTTCCCTCTGAATCCTCCTCTTGGGAATCGTCCTGAGTTGGCCTTCCAATCTGCTGAGAAAGGAATATGCCATCAAGGAAGTGTGGCACTTGGAGAAAATAAATGTCCCAGAGACCTTGGTGCTTAAAGTGGCAAATAGGGTTGCCTGAGACGTCTTTATGGGTTGGACACCAAGCTCTTTCCGATGGTTTTTGCTTTATGGCAACTTTGCTTGATTATAATCCAACTCGCTCAAAACACTGGAAGAAAACTCCCATTTTCTTTTCAATTGCACACACTAAGTGTTTGCAAAAGTCTCACTAAGTATTTGGCCTTGTGGAAAGCAGATAACCTGCCTCCAAAACTTGAATATAGTGATTCAGATTGTGATCAGTTTTTATAAGTAAATATAGTTCTTCTATATAGACAGCTACACTGGGGAAGCCCCTGGGTGCCTGAAATGAGTTTCTCAAAGAATTTGACTCAGCCAGTCATAAGCCTGGTAGGGGCCCAGCTGGCCCAGAAGCAACGTTTGGGCAGCAACCCCATGGCTCCTTGAGCTGCTCTGGCCGCCGGTGGGATTCAAGGGGCTGCTTATCTGCCATTAAGCCAGCCAGGCTGTTGCAGGACTGCCTCTCCCATCACTTCTGCCCCAGAGCTGGTGGGAGGGCATACTGTGGGTCCCTTCCAGCAAACAATTTGTTGCGATGCTTTCTGCCTGCACCTGCCCCACGGACCCTCTGTGTGGTCCTGACGCTGGCATCCTCCCGTAAGGCACCAAAGGCCTGGCTGTTCCACTGGTATTCAGGCCAAGGGCTTAGGGGAACCTTGCTGGCTAAATGTTGCTTTTCCAGGTTGGGACTACTGTTTTAACCTGGGATTTTGGGGGTTGGAGTATGAAATTGTTGGTTCTTCAATCCACCCAGAGTCGCTGCTGTTTGTGCAGTGCAGTGGCGCATGGCTGCAGAGGCAAAAGAAGCTCCTCTAATGTACAGACATTGCCTGAACACGGCAATATTCTTTGGGGTTGGTGGTCTGGGGTACACCTCATTTGCTCCCCTGGCTGCCTGTTTCACATAGTTATTTCTAGGACAGAAGGACAAGGGAAAGGATTCTGGACTCTCCTAGTCAGGTTTTCGGATTTATTCATGATATATGTATTCAACCTTTTTCGGTTTTAAGTATTTATTTTTCTTTCATGAAGTGGAAAACATTAGCCAAAGAAGTGATTGGCCGCTCTGACAGATATATTAAAGATTTGTTCTGTAATCATTAGCTGATACTTTTATCATATTGTTTATTCATTTGCTAATCCTATTGTTCATTTGTATTTATCACTGCATACTATATACTTACAGTATTTGTTTAATGCTTAGTTTAATGCTAGTCACACATACATAAGCTACAATGATTTGTTCACTTGTGGGGAATTCCATATCAGGCTTGCTGGATTGGGGTTTTTTTCTGTGTCAGCAGTTAAACAGGTCTTTTGCTGGCATTGTGGGAGGAGGTGGGTGTTTTGGCATTTCCTGGTCAGTCCTCAAACTCTGCCTTGTAGCGGAAAAAGACGCAGAGTAAGATTTGAGGGCACTGCGCCTGCCACATTTCTGTGGCTCTTATTCTGGCACATCTTAACTGGGCAGAGTTAATTCAGTGATTGAAGCAGCATATAAATACATGCATATAGAGTAGCTTCAGGTTCAAGCAGAAAGACAATCCATGTTTAAAATATCCCAGCATCCAGAAATAAGGAATGTGGCTGATTGACAAAATACAAGTAACTTAGATTCTGATATACAAACCATAATAAAGAAAACTAAATCCAGGAATAGCATTATGTGTAAAGCAGGCTACAATTTTAGAAAAAAGAATTGTGCATTTTTATCTAATAGCTAGTATGTCCTGATAGAACGCTTATTCATATACTTTCCAGGGTCAGGGACCATCATTAACAATCTTCTATTCTTGAAAGAGTCATGTTCTTAAAAAAAAAAAAAAAACTGGCTACCAGCATTGCAATTCTTCCTTTGTAGAAGAGTACAAATAAAACAGTTGCTTTGAAGCCGGTCAAGGAAAGGTTAGGTTTACACAACAAACTAATCTTCAACTTTACCCATGTTAGGAAACCAGAATTCCTGTCACACAAAGTACTGTGCCCAAATAACCAGACCATGTTTTTAACATGGCATGTTGCTTAACTGCCAAACCAGAAACTGTTGACCTTCACCTTAGTCAACCTGCCAGGGGAAGCCAGCCTACGATCAGGCGATCAGTGTCTGCAGCCAGCATGCCACCAAGGCTTTGCATCCCAGAAGGCTGATCTTAGCTGTCCTGGATCAAGGCCAGCCAGGAGGGTAGTTAGAAAGGAAACTAGTGGAAACTAGAGGAGGTGCATCCCGAGCTGAGCTCCCTCTGCTGTGAAGCAGGTGCCCCCCCCTCCTGCATTTCTCCTCAACACCCTCCACATGGGCAGCCACAGTCCTGGCTGTTTTCATATTAGCATCTTTTACTTCTGAAGAGCTTGGAAATTGGGCTCCACACAAAGAACTCCAAAAAACTTTCTCTGTGAGCTTCTTGATGTTCACAATCAACTGGGTAGTCTCTGAACAAAGCCCCAGCCCAGCAGGAAACCATCCCTTGGCCTAGAAGCAGAACTGAGTCATTTGCTATTGGAAATGACGGCACCTGGCAAGGTGAGGGCTTCATACCACAAGCACACATTCATAGCAGATTGGGTCCCAGGCCTTGCTATGAATGAACTCTACCACACAGGAAGTGGTCTGTCCCTCACCTGCTGAGCACCGTCATCTGCTCTCTGCACTGGAAACACCTATTAACACAGCAAAGCTGGTTGTTAAAAGGATAGACACTGATCTCTGCCCCAGCCCAGCAGGCTGGTGGTCATTCTCTTCCCCTCACCAATACCAGGTCAGAGATCTACCTACACAGCCAGACAGACCAGTATTACAGCAGGCCAGAGTTTGGCACCTGGTAGTCTGTGCTCGAGCCACTCAGCCTGGCTTCTCGTGATGGCTTACTTCACACATACCAAAATAATGACTGGGTTCCCACAACATCCTGAGCCATAAACTCTATTGTGGGATGAAACGCTTTTGCATTCTGACTATATCAGGGAAGGCGAACCTGATTTTGTTATATTGTACTATATTAATTTATTTGATTCTTTTTGTTAGTTTATATTGTTTTAAATGTGGTTTTATATTCTGTAAGCCGCCTTGAGTCGCCATGGGCAAATAGGCGGCAATATTTAAATAAATAAATAGTTTCAATATATTATTAAATATTTTCAAGGGGAAAATACACCCACCCAAATACATCTGGTAGGTCTGGCCCTTCCATTAAGATGATGGAACCGAAATATAATCCACGCTGAAATCCACTCAGGCAGGTAGCACGGCAGTAGAATTTGAAACTTGGGGGGGGGGAACCTTGCTCTTTTGAATCTTGGAAATTCTTGAATTTAATCTTTGCCCCTTTGCTGGATTATATACGACTCCTTACTAGTCCATGCCAGCCATTAAATACCTTATTGGGTTTGGAATTGGAACCACTTGAAATAGAAAATGTGATTGCTGCAATTCTTCCTTGCCAAGTATACTTTATTATTCCCTCTAAACATATGTGCCGCTGTTTCCAGATTGGTGAATAACTGTTGTTGAATAATTCCTCTTTTTTCGGTCAGAAAGATGCCCGCCTGCTCCTTCGCAACCGACTGGCGGTCCCATCCACGCGCCGATCCTCCTGCCGGGCAGAGGCGGCAAGCCTCCCCCCCCCACCGGGCTTTAGGCGCTTCCATTCCCTCTTACCCCAATACGCGAGCTTGGCATCCGGACTCGAAAGCCGGAGCGACACCCCGGAGTTTTCGGGGGCTGCTCCAGGAGGGAGACAAAAGGCCGAACTCCCCGCCGGCAGCCCCGCTTAAGCCCCTCCTCGGAAGAAAGTGCGCAGGCGCAGCTCCAACGGAAGGTCGCCGAGGGCCCGCCCCCACGGCCCGCGGAAGCGGAAGCGGGCCAGAGCAGCCGGAAGCGGAAGCCCGTCGCCCGTCAGTCCTGTGTTTACGCGCGGCGGACAAGCGGCCGTCCTTCCTCGCGGCCCGGCACCCCCACCGTCACCATGTCGGGCTCCAGCAGCGCCCTCATGAAGCAGCCCCCGATCCAGTCCACGGCGGGAGCCGTGCCCGTCCGCAACGAGAAGGGTGAGGAGGGGGCGGAATGGGGGTCCTCGGCGGGGAGAGGCGGAGGGGAAGGAAGAGGGGGTGCTGGGCTCAGCTGGAAAGCCTGAACCCCGCCCGCCTCTTCCAGGGGAGATTTCCATGGAGAAGGTGAAGGTGAAGCGGTACGTCTCGGGGAAGCGCCCCGACTATGCGCCCATGGAGTCCTCCGACGAGGAAGACGAGGAATTCCAGTTCATTAAGAAGGCCAAGGAGCAGGAGCTGGAGCCCGAGGAGCAGGAGGAGGAGCTGGCCAGCGACCCCCGGCTGCGCCGCCTGCAGAACCGCGTCAGCGAGGATGTGGAAGAGAGGTGAGTGGCAGCCGGGCTACCTGGGCCAAGCCTGGAGGCTTTTTTGCGACCCAGCAGAGGCAAAGAGAGGAAAATGGTCTTTGTCTTCCAGGCTGGCAAGGCACCGCAAGATTGTGGAGCCAGAAGTGGTGGGGGAGAGCGATTCTGAAGTGGAGGGCGAAGCTTGGCACGTGGAGCGTGAGGACACCAGTGAGGAAGAAGAGGAAGAGGTTGACGATGAGGTATGTGCAGGCGGAAGAGCATCTTTGAGCAAATTTTGGAGGTTTGCAGGAGCAGCAGCAATGAGCCCAGCTGAATTTAGAAATGTGGGGGAATATTTTTGCAGTGTATCCAGTAGCCCAGTGTTCTGACTGGCAGCATCTAGAATCTTGGCCATTTTTCCTCAGCTTTTGCTAGAGATTCCAGGAGTTGGATCTGGACCATTTGACATGTAAAAATCCTACACCTGTGTAATTTTAATATAGCCATAAATTGATACCTGACTGGTTGGAATGGGGTAGGAGGTGCATGGACACATGATAACCTTTTCCCTTTATCTCTCCTTAACAGGAAATTGAACGTCGACGTAATATGATGCGCCAACGTGCTCAGGAACGCAAGAATGAGGAGATGGAAGTGATGGAACTGGAAGATGAAGGCCGTTCTGGGGAGGAGTCTGAAACTGAGTCTGAATATGAGGAGTATACAGATAGTGAAGATGAAACTGAACCACGTCTTAAACCTGTCTTCATTCGCAAGCAAGTTCCATTAGTTAAAAAAAAGGAAGGGGAGGAGGTGGCAGTGGGCATTGATCTCTTGAGCCCGAGTGGTATTTCACAGCTTTTCTTTTTAAATGTTGGTGGCATATAATTACAGCTCCACTTTGGGTACCTTCCAAGGCATTTTTCTTGCAGCGATGGGTGTGAATTCTAATAAAGTTTTCTTCTAGAAAAGATTTAATTTGGATATTATTCAACTCGGCACAAATATCTGTTGCAGAAAAGACCGAATCACAGTCCAGGAGCGAGAAGCAGAGGCACTGAAACAGAAGGAACTGGAGCAAGAGGCCAAACGTATGGCTGAAGAGAGGCGCAAGTACACTCTGAAGGTATTGGGAAAGGAAGGAGCAGGTGATTGAGACACAAGGAATGTGGTCCTTCAGGAGGCTTACTGTTCCCTAAATTGCTGCAGATTGTAGAAGAAGAAGCCAAGAAGGAATTGGAGGAGAACAGGCGTTCTTTGGCAGCCCTTGATGCTTTGGATACGGATGATGAGAATGATGAAGAAGAGTATGAAGCTTGGAAAGTGCGAGAATTGAAGCGAATCAAGCGAGATCGTGAGGAACGTGAGGCGTAAGTATAATCAGATGGAGCTTTGATTGGGTAAAAAGTTAAAACCTCTCCTCACAAGAGGGGGTAAAAGAGGGTGATTGTTGATGCCAAGTTATTTACTGTGCCTGATTTTTTTTTATCCAGCCCCCTTCCCAGTGTGGGATTCCAATGCTACAGCTTTCTGATGGAGGGGCCATTCAGCCTTTGTAAGCAGCTCTAGCACCTCCCAAAGTAACTAGTTCCATTGCCAAACAGCTGATCAGTGTGAAGTTTTTTAACCAATTCCTTATCATTAAACCCATTCTTTATTAGTTTTCCAGATAGAACAATAATACTGAGCATATCTACCCCATCCACATTATGGTCCTTCAGAATTTGAGGACAGATTTTTCCCCCCTGTCCTAATGGTATTTATTTAGCATGTGATGAGAATATGACAGAAGAGAAGTAAACATAAACTTAATCCACATAATTATATACAAAACCCTAGGGGGGGATGGGTACGGCAGTGGCCTCATAATTGGATGCCCAATTCAGCGATCCAGGCTGGTGTTGCTTCATGCAGAGAACTCACATTGTGGGCAGTCTTGCACAATATGTTTAACAGTTTGCATATTAGCACTGTAGTTGCAACAGGGGGAATCTTTCCAGCCCCATTGATACAGGACAGAGGCATGTCAGAAAGCATGAGATCACATGAATGCACGACTTAGTGTCAGCATTCCCTGACAATTCTGGTTGCTGTCTTTAGGGAGGAATATGTGACTTCATATGACCTTGCTTAACTTCTGAGTTCTTGCCAGTTTCCCCATTGACTTTGCTTTTGGGAAACTGGGAAGGAACATTGAAATCATTATCATGTGACCAGAGGAATGCTGCGATGGGCAACATTCCACATAAATTTGAACAGTCACTGAACTACTGGTTGTAAACAGAAGACCACATATTTCTGAGAAGTTTCCAACCCATTTGTGCTTTTGTTTTAAGGATTTCTGTCCTAGGGATACTGTCGCCTAATACTTCTTCAAACTTGTTGAAATTGGCTTTTTTTGAAATCTGATATGCATGTATGGCTATGCTCCAATCTCTCTTTCTGTTGTATCTTAGACTCAAAATGTTGTGGTCACTTACTCCTAATCTA
This sequence comes from Thermophis baileyi, assembly GCA_003457575.1. NCBI lineage: Eukaryota > Metazoa > Chordata > Lepidosauria > Squamata > Dipsadidae > Thermophis > Thermophis baileyi. The sequence continues at coordinate 165,791 of QLTV01000207.1, forward strand.
CTCATTGCTTTTACTTCTTTGAGCAGCCAATCTCTTTGACTCTTCTCTAGTCTTCTAAAAAATTAAACAAGACAGTGACAGTTACGAGGAATCTTTGGGCAGTCTTGGTTGAAATAGCTTTCCAGCAAATGTCTGAGTAGCCGAAGTCTCCCACTGTTATTAAGGCACTTCTCTGAAAGTTCTGTAAGGTGGTCCAGAAAGGAATGATCCAGATTTTCTGGCTGGCTTGAAAAAGGTACCACACCTCCACAATAATAATATCCTTTTCTTCTGTTGCCCAGATGCTTTTGACTGGGCCCTCTATGCTCATTTCCTCAGTCTCTGCTTGTGTTCCCTTCCTTTACATATGATGCCTCTCCTTTCCCCCTCCCCCTTTTGAGTCAGTTATACCCTTCAGCCTCACTCCCAACCCCCTTCCCAGAGTGGGTATCCTCAGCATCCCAGCTCAATGGTTCTCCTATCTTTTCTTGAAAACTGTTAGTTCCAAGGTGGGGGGAGAACTATTCCACTGCTTCTCACAGTCAGGAAATTTTTCCTTATGTAAACTAGGCTGGATTTCACCCTGTAAAACTTCCATTCTTATCCTACCCTATCCCCATTCTCTTCCCAGTGCTGAGCCTTCCATTATGGAAGAGCGCTTGTTTTATCCCTTTAGGCTAAAAATACACAGTTCTTGCCAGCACTCTTGTCAGGATTTTGCATCCAAGCCCCTCGCCATCTTTGTTGCTCACCGTCCCTTTTGTATTGTGGTTCTACTGGTGTTCTACTCCAAGAGTGTCTTGTCAGCACTCATTCATTCTTGGTGCTTCTTGTTTTACCTGCTGCTTAAGCCGCTAGTGCCTTGGCATGGAGCTTTTTTTTTCTTTTTTTTTTTATATACACAAAAAACATTACATAACATACAAACATACAATGGTAGGAATCCTAGATCCCAATTTTTGTTATAACTCAAGATCAGTTCACAAAATTTTGTATACTTATAATATAAATATTTTCAGGTATATTTGTAATTTGTGTTTTCTACTTGTTTCTTCTATGTATATCTACTTTCTGGTCAATTTTTTGTATATGTCATATATCTCTTTTATGGATTTCTTTAATACATATTGCCTTTTCCATTTCTATATACATTCATTTACCTATATATCTTTTCCATTTTATATAAATATATATATACATCTAACAAATTAAAAGTTGCACTTTTCGTAAATCATATTCTAATACAAGATCAGAAAACAGTTTGGGTAATGTTTTTTCTTAGTTCTTTAATGAGTTTTATGGTCCTTTTTCATACCTGCTATTTCATTTAAATCTCCAATTGTATGAAATTCTTCGTACTATAATTCTAATAGTTTGCTTTACTCTTTTTCAATGTGGATTTCTTGTAATAGTATTATATCTATATCAAGTTTTTTGAGTTTTATAAAAGTTTTCCTTCTCTTTTTGGTGCATTGAATCAATTAATATTAATGGAGATCAATTTAATTTGTTCTCCCTTTTCTATTTGTGTTGTTTTCTTGTAGCTCTAGTTTCTCTTACTATCTTATTTGTTATTCCTTCTTCTTCTATCATCTTTTTCCTGCGTTCTTTTAACTCTTCTATCTTTCTCTCTTTCCTCTGTAACTTCTTCTTCCCTACTTGTACTATCCAATTCTTCTTTACTTTCTCCCTTACTTTCTTCTTCTCCTTCCATCATGAAGTATCTTTCATAGAACTCCTGGGCCTTTTCAATTGAATCTAATTTCACTTTTTTTTCTTGCCAGGTTACTAAAATTCCTTCTGGCACCAGCCATCTAAACGGCTCTTTGTGTTTTATAAGGTGGAATGTTAAAAACTGGTATTGTCTTCTCGCGTTTCGGATCCGTCTTGGGGTCTGCTTTAAAACTATTATTTCTCTACCTTTGTAGGTGAATGTTTCTTCTCTTGTTTTTTTATAGATATTGTCCCTAGTTGTTCTTTTTGTGAATTTTATATGTATTTCTTTTGGCAATCTGTGTCTCCTTGCATAATTCGTGTAGACTCTGTAGGCCTCATCTATATCTCTCATGATGTCTTGTTTGCTAATTTGCATCATTTCGGCTAGGATTTCTGCCATCTTTTCGCCTATATTTTCTTCTTTCTCTTCTTGAATGTTTTGGAATCTTAGTTGATAGGAAGCCCTCTCTACCACTAAAAATATAATGGACTCTTCGAGCCCTTTGTTAACTTCTGCTCCATAATTTCTACTTTCTTATTTGTCTGTTCCATTTTTGTTTCTACTATTTTTATTTTACATTCATTTTCTGTTATATTATCTTGAATTTTTGCTCTCTCATGATGTCTTGTTTGCTAATTTGCATCATTTCGGCTAGGATTTCTGCCATCTTTTCGCCTATATTTTCTTCTTTCTCTTCTTGAATGTTTTGGAATCTTAGTTGATAGGAAGCCCTCTCTACCACTAAAAATATAATGGACTCTTCGAGCCCTTTGTTAACTTCTGCTCCATAATTTCTACTTTCTTATTTGTCTGTTCCATTTTTGTTTCTACTATTTTTATTTTACATTCATTTTCTGTTATATTATTTTGATTTTTTTCAATTTTTTCATTTATATTTTTTATGTCTCCTTTCATTTCTCCCATCTCTATTTTAATTTCTGCATGATGAACTTTTGTCTCTTCATGGTTATTTGTTATAGTTTCCTGTGTTTTAGTTATGGATTCTTGCGTCCTTGCTATAGTTTCTTGTATGTTTTGCAGCATTAACTGCATGCTCTGCATATTAATTATTGAGCTTGTTTTATCAGTCCCTAACATTGTCTCAATCGATCTTTGTCCAGGGGGTGCAGGTCAAATTACAGCTGGGTTTAGTGTTGTTTTCTTCCCTGTTTTTGTTATTACATTTGTACTTGTCATTTTTAAACTTTGTACAATTTTCTCCCAAATATTGCTCATATATCAAATTTTCATATATTATAATATCTCATAACCCTTTTACATTACTACTACACACGTTTGTTTTTTATCAGTCACTCTACTTTGTTTTAATTTCTAATTCTTAACTTGTCTTATTAATATTATATAACATCTAGAAAAACATAGTACTTATTAATATCAGAGTCCCATTACTTGTGGTGGAAAATTTGCTTAGTCATTTATAAACATTACTGTTTCTTCCAATTATGTATAGCCCTTAATTTGGTGAGTCTTTTTTCTGGTCAAATATTCAATTTGTTATTTATTGTCCTCTTTTACAATGTCCTTTAAGTCTTTAAATCCAAAGAAAATCAGATATCAAATTGTCCCAGAGTCCAGTTCTATAAATTTCTTTTTTCTCTTTAAGTTGTTTGCAGCCTGTTTTCCTTAATGGCTTCCCTTCCGGAAGTATGACTCTCACTTTCACTTCTTAATTCCTCCGTCTTTAATGCTTCTTCCGTTGTGTGTAACTGTTAGTTTTAATTGTCCTTCTTCTAGTCAAATATTCCTTTAGCTGTTTATTATCCTCTTTTGCAATGTAGGTTGTCTTTTAAGTCTTCAAGTCCAAGAAAAGTTGAATATTAAATTTATCCCCAAGTCCAGTTCTGTAGATTTCTTTTCTTTCTCTCTGAGTTATTTGCAATCCACTTTCTTTAATGGCTTCTCTTCTGTAAGTATAACTCTCACTTTCACTTCTTAGTCCCTCTGTCTTTAACGCTTACAATGTTTCAGGTTTAAAGCCACAGATCTTCCAATTTCCCAGTAAAAGAATGTATAACAAGTTTAAAACAAAAAGAAATCCAAAATAATTCCTCTCACCGCTTTTACTCTGACTTCTCCATTGTTGTTTCTCTCCTTTCGCGTTTGTGTGCTGTCAATTCTTATTCAAATTCAGCTTCATCATCATCAAACGCCGCTTAATCACTTTTAGAGCCTCGCTTCTAAAGCACGATTTAGTTCTTTGTTGTCATTTCTCACCAAGTATCCAAAGGTTTTAATGATTTAGTTCCTTCTGATCTTCGCTATAAAAGTCCCTCTTCTGCTTCCTTCTTCACTATGGATCTGTCAAAGGAGGCAGGTTTTCTCCAGACGGTTTCAGGGGGGTTCTCCTGAGTGAACGGGTGTCTGCTTCACAGCCGGTCACTCTCCAGAGTTTCCCCCACAAATTCGCAGATTTGCGAAAGGGCATCCGACTGTAGAAATTCATGCTGTGGGTCCGGAGCTCATTCCCACAGCACATATCACTAAGACGATCACCACTGGAAGCCAGCTTTTTTCTTCTGATACACCCAATACTCCCTTACTGGTAGTAAAGTGGAAGACATTTACTTCTTGTAACCAAACGTACAACAAATGTGTTATCATTTGCACATTTTAAAATTTCCCCATCCATTTTCACCTTTTTAGTAAGTAGAGGAGATACACAGATTAATCACTTCCTCTTGCTTTCACCTTTTCAGCACAACTGCTTTTGCTCACCTTTCTAATCCCCTTTGATATTTTATGAATTAAGTTTCAGATCCCTAGTCCTCATTGTGTCATACACGGATTCATTCATTGGGCAGGGGGTGGAAGAATCTTACAAGTCTATGGAACCTGTTCGTTTCATCACATACTTATTTGACTCAACAAATGGGAATGTAGTTTCTCAAGTCCATACGTTTGTCAGGAATTCACTGAAGATCAGGCATCCAGCCTGTGCCCCCAGCCGAAAACCACACTGAACTTCTGAAATTTTGCTCATTGTGACCTCTTATAACCTTTCAATCAGAATTCTTCAGGTATGCTTAAAAAACTAATCTCTTTGTAGGTTGTGCGTCACAATAACACCATCCTTCCAATTGCTTGTCACGGATGTGGCCATCCCATACATCATTTCCATTTAACAAAATTCATCATTTATGATTTTCTTTTTATAGGTTTCCATAGATAAACTTTGATGGAGCTGAAGAGCTGGTCCACACTACCATCTTTTGGGATAGATTTTCCAGGTGGTAGCGAAATCATGTTTTGCAAGGTGGTGAACAGAAAGATTCCATGGTCGATGGAATCAAAACGGGAAGGGAGAAAAAGATAGTTTGTGCACCATGTGCTAGATGACTGCATAAAAACATGCAACTGTATAGATTAAGTTAGCAGCATAATTAATAATTACACTCTCAAATGTGTAACAGCAGAGGATGGTACAGAATTTGCTCATCTTTCTAGACAGTTCAGTCTTCTGATTTTTCTTCTGCTTTGAGCTATTGTAGCTTAATAGGGGATTCATAAGTCAGTTTGCCAAACTGCACAAGAGCCTGCAGGAGATTTATTCAGTTTCTCTAAAAGGACAGCAGAGCTGCTCATACGCTGGAAATAATTGCTAAACATTATTTCTGGCGACAAGGATGGCAAAATATTGAATTCAGCAAGTATAAAGGCTCTGTGGGGAGTCAACCTAGGTAATTGGCAGGAGAGAGATCTCCCAATCAAGCTACTTCATTCAAGGTGGCTTGAAAATAGTCTGCACCAATAATGGGTTGCAAATCCCGTCGCTACCGGTTCGTAGATCTGGGCCGTACCGGTAGCAACCCACCGCTGGTCGTAAGCATGCCAGAGTTCATAGGGCAGCCACTCCCAAGCATCTTGGCCTGGAAGTATTAAAAAGGAGCAGATGGTTCCAATCCCAGAGAATAACATCATGGGTAGAAGAGTTTCATGACATGGTCATTGATTGTTCCCTTTTAAAGTTGCAGTTTCTGCTTTCTCAGAATAACCAGATTCTTCCCATCCAATGTGATGAACTAGGAATAGCAAGGGAGAAATCACAAGGATAAGTTGAAGCACTATGAAGTGGTATATAAGTCTAAGTGCTATTGGTATAAGTTGCATTTTATCTAGCACCTTATCCATCTCTTCAGGCTGCAACAGTGAAAGGCCTTCATATGCAGAAGCCTAAAGCTGCAGTTGGTCAAGGGCCGTAATAGTGATGCCTGATCTATGGCCAGTGTCAGTTCTGGGTTCTACAGAAACTATCAAAGGGAGTGTTGTAAATCCCATAATGATATGAGCTGACTTTTGGGGCGTTAAAAGAAAAATCCTCACAAGAAAACCTTTCTGTGCTGTCAGGAACACAAAACTAGGCTCTTGTAATACTGGACAAGCCCCATGGCCGCTTGGCAACCTTCCGTGGCCAAAGGTGCTAAAAGTCTTATCAAACATCAGAAGGGATGGAGAGAGTGTGGCTGAAGCAGGGTTTTTATTCTATATAGGATGGAGAAGGAGAAAGCAGAGATTGAACGGGTACGGAATTTGACCGAGGAAGAACGCCGGGCTGAACTCCGAGCCAACGGCAAGGTCATCACCAATAAGGCCATGAAGGGCAAATACAAGTTCCTGCAGAAATATTATCACCGCGGTGCCTTCTTCATGGTAAGCATTTTGCCCCAAAACTGAAAGAGGATCAAATATCTGTTCAACAGCCAGACCTGCCCTTTGTCATCCTCTGTATAACAACTTTGTCCCCATCGATTTTATCTCCCCTGCAAACTGGAGTGTTGGGGTCTTTTTCCTATCCCCAATAGTTCTCAGACTATTGTGCTCTTGCTTCTTCAGGATGAAGATGAGGATGTGTACAAGAGGGACTTCAGTGCACCAACTCTAGAGGATCACTTCAACAAGACAATCTTACCTAAAGTCATGCAGGTAAATGGCCAGTTGCGGATTGGAGCCAGGATAAACTTTGTGGCTCCCACCAGCATTCTCTGGGCAGCATCAGGGCCAGGTGAGCAATTCCAGAGACCTCATCTCAATCCTTCCCACATTTTCTTCTCTTTGCTATCCAGGTGAAGAACTTCGGGCGTTCTGGAAGGACTAAATACACCCACCTGGTGGACCAGGACACAACTTCCTTCGACTCTGCTTGGGGGCAGGAGAGTGCCCAGAATACGAAGTTCTTCAAGCAGAAGGCAGCTGGCGTGCGAGATGTCTTTGAGAGACCTTCTGCTAAGAAGCGGAAAGTGACTTGAATGGGGAAGGATCATCCAGATCCATCTTTTAGCTCTGGCTCAACTACTTTGTTACTTGGGACCACAAAATATTTTCATTGGCCTGAATCGACTAACCTGGCACTGGTTCAGCTTAACGGACTCTCCTTTAGATCTTTTGCAGTCCCATTTCTAATGTTGACTGACTGTATAGGAACACTGTTTAAATAGCGTGGGGGGGCAAACTATTAAATGACCCATTCATCTGAATTTAAGAGTGAAAAGTGCCCTTATCCTGGTTGTTTGCTGATCTGATCCTGTCATACAAAAACACTTTCAACTAAATCTGTATTGCTGCATACACGTTCAAGATAGATGGGCCATAGAAAAAGGCTGGAAAGCAGCTTTCATGAAACATGCTAAGCCATTATTTGTTTCTATAATTTACTAAATGAACCATATGAACATCACGCAAACATTGTTTTAGTGCTTGTGTGAAGCCAGTTTGTCTTTAACAGGGAACAAGCCCCCTCCTTCTGCTCTTATTGATAGAACACTGGCAGCATTAGAGGATTGATTAAAAATAAAATAATAGCATTAGAGCTAATACAATGTAACTTATACAAATTCACTTTCCAGATAACATTGGATTGTTCCATTTTTATTTTGGAATCTGTTGGTCTCACAGTGCCAGGGTTGATTTTATTGCTGCAGTTTGGGAAACAGAACAGCTCGTGATCTCTTCGAGGTGGTCTGGCCCCACTGTATTTGGTAAATCACAACTAAAAAGGGTACAAGTAATAATAAAGTTGGGAATAAAGCTTATTTTTCCTATCTCCAGATGTTCCTCTTTACCTTGAAAAGATCAGTCACAAGAATCTGATAGCCTTTTTCTGATTTTCTTTAATGCATTTCTTTAATTAAAAATTGCATATGTAGAAAATGAGTTCAATAAAATTCTTGAAGGGTCTATTTAAAAGCATAACACTTTTCAGTTAATTGGGGGAAGATAACTGGTTAATCTGGATCAATATAACACAGTAAGTTAGAAAATCACTTTTATTTAATAACTTCAAAATGTGTCATGCAGTGCCTAACCTGCCCTCCAAAGGCATATTTTTTACTTTCTCCACAGAAATACACCCAGCAGAGAGTTCTCAATTGGTAAGAGTGATTAGTGCATCCACCACATTGCCCATGTGTTCTCGTAAGCTGCGTTCTGCTGCTGCCCTAGATATCTCCATCTCATTCATCTAAAAAGAAAAAAGAGAAGGTAATTTTTAGCCAGTACAAGTTGCAGGTATCCACACAGACCTTTCTGAGATATCAAATACCTCTGTTAAAGTCAAGCCAACTTGTTAGCTCTGTGCTAGACTTACAATCAATTCCAGATCCTCTTTCTTGATGGTGACTTTTGCCAGCTCTTTTTCTCTACAACGAAGAGAAATGGCTCAGGATTATATTCATCCAGACAATAGTACAGTCCTTCTGTCCCCTCTTTCCCATACAAATATGCCAGATGGAACATAACAGAAATAATACTGCCTATATAACAGAACCCAAAACAGCCCAGGATTGGTCTTCCAATAGCAAAAAACAGACATTATCAGACATTAAAACAGATTTATTTCAGCTATGGCAAGTAACCTCAAACTACAAGAGCAGATCAGTTTTTAATGCCAAGTTCATTTCAAATGAATTTTAAACAAGCAAACTTTTCTAAAAGCGAAATTATATGATAGTTTAGTAAACTATCAGTTTAAACGAGTTGGAAGGGACCTTGTAGGTCTTCTAGTCCAACCCCGCACCCAAGCAGGAGACCCTAAAGAAGTTCTCAAAGAACTTCAGGGCATGCCAACCTTCCTGAGTATTCCAACTACTGCCAAGACAGGTAGAGTGATGTAGAATGGTAGGTTTTGCATTTGCCTAGGAAATAATATTCCACTCTTTTGATGTGTTCACTACCATCCTTAAACTCAGCCATAATTTCCACCTAGGAAATCAGTTGAATTCTGTAGTTTTATACTTCTAAGCCCCATGCTGCTCTTTGGGAACAGAAGTTTGGAACTGTTCAAGCACTCACCGCTCCTGCTTTGCTTTCTGTTCTCTAGACCTTCGGTCCCCTATCACTGACATGGCCTAGGAAAATCAAAACAAAAGGAAAGCTTAGACATTTGAAAAGTTTGCATATATAAAAACAGATTATGCAGCAGGCATTGTAGAAAGTTTCACATCAAAAAGTTTTAAAATTGCTTTGAACTCTTCCTGTTTCTTTTCAGTGGTTCTTCATTGTGGAACCACTTGAAACTGCAGAAGGGTTGTGTGGAAATCTCCATGCACAGCAGGAGTTCCAATAAACCTGAGTCAGGGAATAAAATAATTTTATTCTGCAGAATTCTTGTGTAAGAGGTACCCCAGAAAAACAATCTGATTTCTCAGATAAATTAGAAAGGTCAGATTTGTATAGGTCGGGTGTCGGCAACCCGCGGCTCCGGAGTCGCATGCGGCTCTTTGGGCCCTCTGCTGTGGCTCCCTGTCCCATCACTGGTTGGCCCCACCCCTTTTATTTTTTTTTTGGATATTTTTGGAAATCCGGGCTGGCTAAGGAATGATCGCCAGCCGCAGCAAAGGCTTCCCTTCGGGCGACCCTCCTCCCCCTCCTCCTCTCGTGACCCCCTGGCCGGCTGTGGCTGAGCCGGGAGCGTGCACACGCACAGGGAGACCTTCCTCAAGCAAGCGCCAAAGCGCAGCAAAGGCGTGCGCGGAGGGCGGCCGGCTGCTCGCTTAAGCTTAAGGAGGGTCTTAACAGGATGCAACAGGACGCAGTTTCTCTCCTGCACTAAGGCTCCGGCCATCGTCCATCGTCCCCCATCCCCGGCAGCTCTTTGGCCGAGCACGGAGGGCAGGAACTCCAGCCCAAAGCGGCAGGAAGCGAAGGCTGCCTTACGCACAAATGTGGCACAAAGGCAGGTACAGGGCCGCTTCGCTCATGCACTCTCCGGCGACCCTCCTCCTCTCGTGACCCCCTGGCCAGCTGTGGCTGAACCGGGAGCGTGCGCACACGCGGGGAGACCCTCCTCAAGCAAGCACCAAAGCGCAGGAAAGGCGCGCGCGAGGTGGGCGGCCACTTGCTTAAGGAGGGTCTCCCCGCGCATGCGCACACTCCCGGCTCAGTCACAGCCATCCAGGGGGTCACCGGAGAGTGCAGGAGCGAAGCCACAGCCAGCCAGGGGGTCACGGGGGGAGGAGGGGGGAGGAGGAGGACGGTCGCCCAGAGAGAGGAGGGGGGAGAGAGAGACAGAGAGAGACACAGTTTAATACACGGGGTGAGAGAGAGAGACATAGAGAGACACAGTGACACACGGGGTGAGAGAGAGAGACATAGACACAGTGATACACGGGGTGAGAGAGAGACATAGAGACACACACACAGTGATACACAGAGGGGGTGAGAGAGGGGAAGATAGGGAGAGGGACAGATACAGAAAGCGGGGGAGAGACAGAATGGTTGTGGCTGGGTAGGCGTGGCTAGGGGGTAATGTGACTGGGTGGGAGTGACATCGAGTTGGCCACGCCCACCCAGGTTTTGTGGCTCCCTTTGTTTTGTTTTTCTGTGGGAAAGGGGTCCAAATGGCTCTGACTGTTTAAGGTTGCAGACCCCTGGTATAGGTAGTAAAATCCCAAACTCCAAAGATTTCTTGGAGCAACAGCATAACATTAAAATTTGTAAGGTCATTACTTGGGAGCAGAAATCTAAAATATATGCTATAAAGATTTAAGCTGGCTAAAACCATGGGATATTGTGACTTATAATTTACATATTTAGAAAAAATTACTTAGGTTAGTCTAAAACAGTAATAAGTTTCTAAATAATGATAAATTTAAGAGAACATGGCAAAGGCATGTTAAAGAAAAAGACACAGAAGGACATAGATGTTTGTGCTTATTTATTTTGTTAATATGTTTATTTTTTAAATTGTTTTACAATTTTAGAATTGTAAGCTACCCAGAATTAGTTGAGTTGGGCACTACAGAAATTAAATAAATTTGAATGCAGGGATGATGTAGAGAATTAAGTATAGGCTTAATTATGGGATAGATTGTGTGTCGAGAAGTATGAATTAACCTCATCTACATCACTATGGGTGCACCGTTACATGGTTACGTTCTAGCGCGTGGGAATATGAACAGAACTTGAAATTAATTTGGGGGGAAAGTAATCTTCCAGTCCACATGAATGCAGCCCAAGAAAAAGAAATGGCGCGTAGGCCGGTGTCTCTGGGCCATTCAAAGAGAAGGAACTGTAAGGCCGGCTGCCTAGAGTAACGAGCTTCCACGCGGGGCGCTTCTCGGAGGCAGCGGGAAAGCCCGACGGGGCTGGGACCCTTTCCTCCTCCCCACCGACCCGCACCGTTTCCAGGTTGGAGCTCTGGATCTCCTTCTCCTCCGCGTAGTCGGTCACGCGCTCCAGATCCGCCGCGCCGCTGTCGTGTTTCCGCGGCTTCTCGGCCGGGCGCCCGCCGGCGCCATCCCCGCCGACCGCGGAACCGTTGGGCTCGGCCTCCAGCTCCAGCTCGACGTCTCCCTCGGCCGCCATCGCCCCGCAATGACGCACTTCCGGGACGGCGCGCTCGGGCCAACCGCAGAGCTCGGAAAGGGAAGCCGGGACGTGACTTCCGGTGGAGGCAGCTACCGCTTCCGGCTGGCGCGGGGCGGAGGCAGCAACGGGGAAGGGGGGGCAGGGAGGAAGGTGCGGGACGGGGACTGGAGGGGCAGCCAGGCGGGAAGGGGCGCCTGAAGAAGCGGCGGCTAACGCGAGGGGAGCCGGCCGGCCGGGAAAGGCAGCGAGTTTTGGAGAGGAGCCCCGACGGTCTTGGCCTTCCCAGCCCGGGGAGGAGGGGGTCGGGCTCCGCGTTCAGCGGCTGTGGAGGGCAGGGAGTGGCTGGAAGGAGTCGGCGGGAGAAGCCTCTCCGCGGTTGAGGAGGAGATCGCGGGGATGAAGCCGCGAAAACGCCTTCCTGGCTGCAGGAAGGAGGAAGATCCGCAGATCTGGGCGGCCTTGCCAAGCGGAGCCCTCGGTGCGAAAGAAAGGTCTCGTCAGCCGGCCCCCCAAGCGCTGGACAGAGCCTTAAAGCCTCATTTGAAAGATAGGCCAGTAGTGATGACCCTCCGAGCAGCAGATATCATCATAGAGATGCTATTGGGGGGGGGGGAGTCAGGCTGGGGCGTCCTAAGCAGCACCTTTTCAACAACCTTCTCTGAAAAGGAACTGTTAGAAGCAAGTTGATAGATGACCTCTCAAAGTGGCCATCATCACAGCATGGACCCAACTACAAATCACATTGGCTGATTTAACTATCCAGGAGGGAGCTGGGGCTAACAAACAGTGGCTAAGCTACCAATAAAAGAAAATATTTGTAGCTCAGCATTGGTGCTCGAGTCCTTGGTGCTCTCTGAGCTTGGTTGTTTTCTTGCAGATGTTTCATCACACAACTAGGTAACATCAGTGCTAGTGGCTAAACCAGGGGTCTGTAACCCGTGGCTCTTTCATCCCTCTGCTGCGGCTCCATTGCTCAAAATATGTGTCCCAACTGCCAATGTGCGATACCCGCCGGCACACAATTTATTGAGGTTTTCAACCCATCTTTTTTTTCGGAGTTCAAAATGTTTTTGTTGCATGCAGAAATAAAAATTTGTTTTCTCTGTAGCAGTTCATTGATTTCATAAATGCAACACACTATATTTTATACATAGCATAAAGGTAAAAAATAATAATATATGCAGTGCTATCTTCATTTTAGATGTCAAAAGGGTTTTGTGGCTCCCGGTGTTTTCTTTTCTATGGGAGACTGGTCCAAATGTCTCTGAGTGTTTAAGGTTACCGACCCCTGGGCTAAACTAACTGCACCAAGACCACCCTCTACTTCTCAAAACTCATTGCAGATGATAAGCACGAGACTGAGGCCTAGGCACTTGAATCTGCCTAGAGTCCAGGTTAAAGCAGTTCTGGCTGATTTGTATTTACTGTTTACCTTTGTTTATTTTGGTTTGTAATGTTAGGCAACCAGAATTGCTTCCTCTTCCTGTAAATTAGTAAACACTTTTTTCCACCCTGCTATGCATGGCAAATTGGTTGTGGGAATCCACATTCATTTGCACCAGTAAGGCCAACCATAAGTAGGCCTATGTACCTGACTGCATACCATCTTGGCAGGAGTTACAGGTAGTCCTTGAGTTCATAATCATAATGAAGTCTGCCCATGAGTGTCATAATAGCAATAGCACTTAGACTTAAATACCGTTTTACAGCCCTCTCTAAGCAGTTTACAGAGTCAGCATTTTGCCCCCCTCGGAAGGATGGAAGGCTGAGTCAACCTTGAGCCTGGTGAGATTTGATCTGCCAAATTGCAGGCAGGCAACAGGCAGCAGTAGTCTGCAATACTGCACTCAACCACTGTGCCACCATGGCTCATAACCCAGGATGACATTAACTGAATCATGTTAAGTGAATATACCCCCATGCATTCATTAATCAAATGCGTAGTCATTAAGTGCACATGGAGTACCTCGGGTGGGGAAGACCATCTGCCTCTGGCCACCCAAGGCCTCCCCCAACCCAGAGATCTCATGCTCCACTTCCCACCCCTTGGGGTTCCACATCTGTTGGGTCTTCTTTGCATCAGTTCCCTAGCACTGGTTGGTCACTTTCGAAGATCTCCAGAGCTCAAGATGTCGGGGTAGGAAAGGAAAACAGGCTGGGCCACATGGCAGAAAAGCGGCCGTCTTTCTCAGGCGTGGTGAAACTTTTCCTGTCATTGCTAGATGCTAGATCCCCCCCCCCCAATTACCTCTAGTCTCCCTGAGCTCCATTTTTGCTGGCAGAGGGCTAGCAAAACAAACTAAAAGCAAAGCAAAACAAAAGGAGAAATGTTTCCCCTTTTGCATTTGAGCATCCAAGAAGGGACAGGAGAGGAGAAAGGGAAAGAGGAAAGACAAGAAGAGAGCAAGGAAGGAAAAAGAAGGAAATGGGAAGGAAGAAGAATGAAAAGGGGAGGAAAAAGAAGGAAACGGGAAGGAAGAAGAAAGAATGAAAAGGGGAGGAAAAAGAAGAAAAGGGAAGGAAGGAAAGTCCTGCTTAGCACTTGGGCACCAGCAGATGGCAAGGCTGTCTGGAGGACAAGGGTTTGGCGCTCTCCCTGGTCTCACCTTCCTCCGCTGGAGACAATGGATCCCCTCAGCCCCGCCCTGGCCACCACAGGTGCCTCCGACATGAGTGATGTTGAGCTGGCCACGGCCACCCACCCCACAGGTCAAATACAACCCTGATGCGGCCCTCAATGAAATCGAGTTTGATACCCCTGGTATACAGTAATGGCTTTCTTCCCATCTAGCACATATTGTACACATGCTGAACAAGTTGCACAATTTCTGTATAGGCAGACCACATCCATATTTTAAATGTAATAATCCCACTTATGTTTATGGCCTTGGTATTTTCTTGAGATTCTTACAGCAATCACATCACTTTTTTCTTAGGTGGTAGAACTTCTTTGAATTCAGTTCTTCTACCCAACTGTCGAAAATAATCTCTACAAGAGAAAAATTCCTTGTGTGTCTAATCACACCTAGCCAATAAAGTATTCCATTCTATTCTAATCTTCCACAAATTGCAGGATGGTAATGAATCACATGAAAAGGTTAAGATTCCAGCGCAAGCTTGAAAAAAAGCCTTTGAGGAATAACCACTTTCAATGGGCTAGATGAATGACTTCCTAGACTACTGAAGCCAGAATGGGAGGATAAATGCTGTTCCTGTATTCTGAAAGAAGGGAGGGGGATCAAGGAAAAGGCAGGTTTCGGTCCCCAATTATCAGAACAATTTTAAAACTATCACTCTACCACCTCCTGGAACACAACGCAGGATGTACTATTCAGAAAGTGAATTCTCTTAACTTCACCTCGCTTTATACTTTGGGAATTTTGCAGTGTATCTTCATTACAGCAAAGCATTTAACAAAATGCCCCACTACTGTCCATTCTCATTTGCCCGCAGTTGACAATGACTTGATGGCACATAATCCTCACCTTTTTATGAACAATCTAGTTTAGGATGGGTTGCATGGTTTATTCAGGCAGCTCCACAATTGGATTCAATAACCAACTTAGAGGCCAAGTTAGAACAATGTGTTCTGCTCCAATTTTCAATGAAATCATGTCTAGGTTTACAAAATACACTAAATCCTGATCGTGAGGCCCAGTTGGCAAAGTTAGTATCATGTACAGCCTCAAAGAGTGCTCATCATGGCTTATCATCAAATTGAGATATGGCAAAATCAAGAGCATGTGTGTCAAAGCAGAACAGAATAATAGAATTGGAAGGCACCTTGGAGGTCTTCTAGTCCAACCCCCTGCTCAAGCAGGAGACCCTATTCCATTTCAGACAAGTGGCTGTCCAGTCTCTTAAAAGGCTCCAGTGATGGGGCACCCACAACTTTTGAAGGCAAGCTATTCCATTGGTTAATTGTTCTGTCAGAAAGTTTCTTAGTTCTAGGTTGGTTCACTCCTTGCTTAGCTTCCATCCATTGCTTCTTGTCCTGCCTTCTGATGCTTTGGAGAATACACTGACCCCTTCTTTGTGGCAGCCCCTCAAATATTGGAACAATGCTATCACGTTGTCCTTAAGTCTATCTAATGCTAGCCTTAAGGTGGTGATTAAGGTTGTGGTCTACTTTGTCAAATGACTTACTGTAATCCAAGTATATTATGTCCACTACATTTCGCTGGGCCACTAATTTAGGCCCATGTCACTCAACAAGGGCCTAAAGCAGGGGTCCTCAAACTTTTTAAACAGGGGGCCAATTCATGGTCCCTCAGTGTTGGGGGGCCAGACTGGGTGGGTGGGCGTGGCTAGGTCATGTGACTAGGTGGGCATGGCCAATTTAGCAGTCCATTAAACAATGCACACAAATTTGCTCCTGGGGGTGTTTTATTTGCTTTTGTTTGCATGTTGCTCTTTTGGTTGACTTTTTTTACTAGATCATTTTTTCAGTTGTTTAGGAGTCTAGTGGTCCACTTCAGAAAACTCAAGTTTTGCAGCAATTCTTCTCAGCCCCAAGGAGCTTACAATCAACAAGTTATCTTTCCTTCTGTCTTCTCTCTCTTTCCCTCTTCATTGTTTCTGTCTATCTCTCTCTCTGTCTATCTATCTTCTGGAGGCGGGGAGGTGAAAAACGGGGCGCGCAGACACCCCGGGAGGCCTCCGTGCACCCCGTTTTTGGCCTGTAGAGTGCTACTGGAGGCCAAAAATGGGCCCGTTTTTGGCCTCCTGGAGCGTCCGCGTACCCCATTTTTTATCTTGCCTCCAAAAGCATTCTACAGGCCAAAAATGGGCTTATACGGGCCCGTTTTTGGCCTCCCGGGGTGTCCGCGAGCCTGTTTTTCACCTCCCCCGCCTCCAGAAGTATTCTGCAGGCCAAAAATGTTGGCTTTACCTTCCGGTTCCAGCCCACAAGACTCTTGAAGGTAAGTCCTGCGCTCAGCCGAACGGTGGGCGGTGCAGCCTCGTGGTCCTGCGCAGGCTGAATTAATGGCTTCGGCGAGTCGTATGCGGCCCACGGGCCATAGTTTGACCCCTGGCCTAAAGGGACAGCAGGGGAAGCAGAAAAAAAGCTAAGAACAGGGAGATGCAAGGCTGGACACCGATTTTAACATAGCCCTGGAATTACCCTGTTTTTATTCATATTCTTTTGATCTAGACACCAGAAAAAAGCTATCTTTCCCATTTTCAGAGGATTGACATGTACAGCCAGTTAGTCAGCATAAAAATACTGGTGGGCTTCTTCCAGCAACTTTATGTTGGGGTAGTTCTTCACCATTCCGTTCCCTGGTAATTTCAGCAGCTAGCCAAGCAGAGAACTTTCCTAACTTCCTTGATAATTCGTTAGCCTAGGAATCAGCATTGCTGTGTCCAGCTGAAAAGCTCAATCTTGTTTGTAACTTGGTCCACACAATGCAGTATACCCTTGTGGCTTTGCTGTGTACCTGGGGCTGGGGTGCCCAAGTGGGGGTCAAATTATTCTACAAAGCACCAGAGGGCAGGACAAGAAACAATGGTTGGAAACTAATCAAACAGAGAAGCAACCTGGAATTAAGAAACTTCCTAACAATGAGGACAATAAACCAGCTTGCCTCCAGAAATTGTGGGTGCGCCATCACTGGATGTTTTTAAGAAGAGACTAGGCAGTCACTTATCTAAAATGGTATAGGTTCTCCTGCTTGAGCAGGGGGCAGGACTAGACGACCTCCAAGGTCTCTTCCCGCGCTGCTCTATTCTATTCTTATTCCTATTCCTTTTCCATTCCAATATTCTATTCTATTCTGCAAAATAGTGCGGTGCTTTCAGCTTTGAGATAAGATTCAGGTTTTCCAGACAGAAGTCTACACAACAGTATCTACTGTTTTGACGCCATGCAGTAGTTATAGGCTACGTGCCCATTCCTCAGCAAAAGGAGGAAGCAGAAGCAACCACCGCTGCCACTCTGGCTTTGCTCACTCAGCCCAGGACTGTTCTGGGCAGCTATCTCCAAAAAAGGCTCCCAGAGAGGCAGCTCTCTGTAGCGCCTCTTAAAGACGAAGCCAGCAACACTGGCTCTCCAGCACGAGGCTCCTTGGTCCCACCATCACACAGGAACTGGGGGTGGGGGTCAAGGGTTCATTTATTCGTTCATTCCTCCAAATGTACAAAAAAAATTAGAAAACAACACCCCCTCCCCCTCCAGTCCAGGGCATCCATGGCAAGTGCAGCTAAGACACAGGGGGCAGGTAAAGTAGTAGGACAGCAGCCACCGGCTCTCCTCTGCCTGAAGGGTTTTGCTTTCCAGCAACGAAGCTGCACCACGGAGCCCTGGCCCCTTTCCCAGGGCAGCCGCCAGGCTCCCCTCTGAACCAGGTGGCAGCCAAGGCTCTCACAGATCCTCTTTCGGCACCTTCTTCTTCTTCTTGGGCTTTTCATCTTCTTGTAGAATTGGTGGATACGTGGCCTCCCTCTTCAGATAGCTGACGAAGTCGCTTACCTCACGCCCCCCCTGGCAAGGAGAGAGAAGTGAGGCCAAGAGAGAGAGAAGCTAGCGAGATGCAGGTCACCCCCTGCCCACTGTTTGCACCATCCACAAGAGTCCCCATCTTTTACCCGTTGTAGTCTAGGAAGCCCAGCTCAACTCCAAAGCGCCTCAGTCACACTCCTCTTCCCTCCTTGGTGCCAAGGCGGAGTTGCCATCAACTTTTTGGGAATGCTTTTAAAAGATTCTAAACTAGCCTCTTGCTCTGGTATTTCAGGGTGGTTTCCCTTCCAAGGCCCAATCCAACCAGTCCAAATTTCTGCTGCTGTAATTTATATCCCATCTCTTTACCTAGGAAGTCGTTCTGATAGAAAGAAGCCAGCAAAAGATCTGCTCACCTCGTATTTCTTTGGACTTTGTTTGCTACCAGCAGGAGCAAAGTAAATTGTGGGGAAGCTGCAGCACAAAGAAAGATCCAGTCAGACATATTCAATCTTTTTTTGTAGCAACAGCAAACATGAATTTAACTGGTCCTCAAACCTCAATAAACCCATTATTCTGCATGATTGGCAAATAGGTCAAAATGCATTTCTAAGAAAGCTCTTCTGCTAGTAGCAGATGTAGCTCACCAGGAAAAGCCAACAGCCATTCCTGGGCTTCCTTACCCTTTGACTTCATATGGCAAAGGCACATCATTGGCTGTGGCATCCATCTTAGCTATAACAATGTGGGGATCTTTGTTAAGCTGAAAAAAAAATAAGCCAGTAATTAGGGAGGACAAAACTCTCAGCCCCCTGAGAAAATGGTGACTGAGATCAGAAGTATGTGAAGTCAAAAGCAAACAGGACACATTCTGTTTTAGCAGGAGGAGGAACCAACAATATTTCCCATTCTTGGGACTGCGGTACCCAGAAAGGAACTCCCACCAGTCACTTCACAGATAAAGTAACTTCTCCCAAGAGACTTTCAAGTTGAGGCAACCCTTGCTTCCTTTCCCCCTACCTTCTCCCCCAGCTCCTTGTATTTGGGTTCAAGATTCTTGCAGTGGCCACACCACGGGGCATAGAACTCTATAAGCACATCCTTACTCTCTGCATTTACGATTTCATCAAAATTTTCAGCCACAAGTACCTGAGAGAGAAGAAGGTTTAAATAAACAGACCAGAATTGTATTGAAAGAACCAAAGCACCTCATGATAAAAAGAACAGCTTTCTCCAGATGGAAGCATACCTGTTCTTTCCTTGCAATGTAGAAAGTAGTGTCCAAGCTCACATTTGTACAATGGTGGAGTAACGTTACCAGTTCAAGTCACCTGTTTGTTCATATCAAGGTGAACTTGGCCCAGTTTCAGACAGCTGTTTATGCTAGCATATAAGTACTGTAAAATTTCACATTCCCCTAATACTCCTTCTATTTGTTTAGTTACAGCCACTTAACATATTGAAACAAGGAGAGCCATTACTGTGCTGAATTGTGTTTTGAGAGCAAAATGTTGATTTTTTGTTATGGTGCACTTTTTTCCTAAGGGATTCAGGAAACTATAAAAAAGGCTCTGCTTCCCCTATTATTTTAGAAACATTAGAACACCATATAAAATCTCTTCCCCCAGTTCTATAGGGTTAAAGGAAGGCTAGCCCTGCTCTCACCTTCACAGGACCATCATTGTTCTCTGGGATAGGCTCTGATTTCAGGTATCTTTTCAGCTTTCCATCAAAATAATCCTGAAGGAATCTCTCCAAGGCTTTACCATCACGGCTGCAAATGGAGTAAGAATTGCTTCAGCCAGCATAGACCCATTTGTACTATCCTTAAGAGCCACTAAGGAAATAACACAGGCCTCTCCTTCTTTAAAGCTCTTCCCAGAACAATCCAATGGAAACTCTGCCCTGCAGGAACCGTTTCCATTTCGAAAGAAGGGGAACTTCCAAGTAGAAGCTGTTTACTCCCAGCAAAGGAACAGAAACGTGAACTTACGAAAATTCCTCCTGCATGGCGAATTTCTCTCCTTTGGCTGTTCTGATAGCAACAAGAGGGACATCACTGGTAGAACCATCCAGCCCGAACTCTGAGAGTTCATGGCCAAAAGTCTTTCGACTTGCAACAGCAAAATTAAGCTTGTGTCCAGCATCCAGGAAACTCCGAGCAACCTTCATCACTCTGCAGAAACAAGGCAACTGTCTTGTTATTGTCAGCTCAAGAAAATCGAATGGCCACCCCAAGATCTGAAGGCAAAAAAATACAACCAACTCCACACGTAAACCCGGTGCATGGTTTCAACTCCACACCTGCTGAATTGTGAATGTTTTGTTAACTGAGGACTGAATTCTACAATACAATAACATCTGCTAGAAACAAACTAATGGATTCACCAAAGTGGAAAACAAAATTAGAACACTTGTTTTCCAGCTAATATTGTTGAAATGCGATAATGCCAATAAAGAGTGATTATAAAAGTGAAAGTTATTCCAGGGAAACACCCTGCACTAGAATTATTTTCTAAGGAAACTTGTTTCTGAAGCAACAATTCTTCAGACACAAAAAGGATAAGTCTACCAAAGCACATACTTCAGCACAGACTATGGCTGGGGGCTCTTTCTGCTATCGCTTGTGCGCCATCTTAATCACTCCTGGTCTCTGAAACTAACTTTATATTGCTAACCAAGGGGAGGAGGAATGGTCACCTATTCATCATCCTGCCTTTAGTGCTTTTTAAAATACTGGTGCAAGAAAATGGGACCAGCTCCCTATGCAGGTAACTGCCCAGCTCTTCTTTAGCTACTCAGCAGCAAATACGCTCTCTGCCTCCTGTCCCCTCCCCACACATAGTCTATCACTGCTTCTTTACCTCACTCCCAACAGAAAGTTTAATTTTGGAAGGCCCATGTTTAACAAGACTTTTTTCAGTGGCTTTCGCAATTTGGCTGCAGGGGAACCATAACTGGCACAGATATGACTTTCATTTTGTTTACTGTTTTCTCCAATAGTCAGATTTCATCTGTAATAAAAATGGTTCATCTGCCAACAGAATCCTTGACATAAAAATGGAAACTTGCCTGTTGCGCCAATAATTGGAGCCTTTGGGATTCTTTTCATAATCTACATCATAATAAGCCACTAAAAGATCTTTCCCTTGGATCAATTCTTTATTGTCTTCAGTCATGTGTGGGCATAAACCAAAGCTGAAATACAGAAATTCCCCTTTGTTAGTACATGAATCCCATTCAGACAAACATACTTGCTATAGGAAAGAAACTACTATGCTCACATGTTTTCTTGAAGAAATTTCTTGATCTTGCCAGTTGTGATCTTTTCTTCTGTATATCGCACAGAATTGTCCTCAAACTTGTTTGCAAGATGTTGGGGACGGAACAGGACGATGCCCCTGTGAAAAGGAGACTGGTGCATTTTGACAGTCAAACCCAATCAAGCATCCTGTCAGGCCGAAGCCATATTTTATTAGAGTTCACAGAACTTTAAGAGTCGGAAGGAGACCAAGTGCAATCCCATTCACACTGCAGGATTCACTGAACCATCCCCTAGAGATGACTGAAGGTTCCTCCAGGACAGGGCCTCAGTCCCTGAGCAAGTCTCAGCTGCTTGAGCCAATTCCAAAGGGAGAAGCTAACACAAAGCCAGCAAGCACATCAAGTTCTGACTTGCCTGCACCTGCAGGTAGATAAACAAGAACCAGCCCAGAAGGGACTTGGCAATTTGTGCCACTGTATAAACGTGACACCCCACCTTTCACAGAAAGCTACTCAGAGCAAGCATTCTAAAGAACCGTGACATATATGTGATCCTTCAAGGACCAAAGACGATAATAAAAACTCATTCGGATAAGTTAACTCCACTGTAAAGTTCTGCCCTTTATATTTTGAAAATATGAGCAGCTTCTAAAGTTGCTTGGTTGGCAAGTCACACAAAAACAAGAACAAACCTCAAAACCTCTATAACCTTTTAAGCCAAATCAGGAAAATACAAGGCCAACCACTGAACACTTACTCGCCATCTGATTCATATTTCTTAATGAGGTCCTCATCACTGACATGGCCAAAGCGGTAATGGTCCCGCAAATTGCTTGCTGCTTTCATGTATTCTGAATGTGCATCGCCAAACAGCTCCCTGAAGAATCCTGTAATTCATAAGAAATAAATAGCTGTGTAAAAAGAGGTCCAAGATAAATAATTTAGCTCTGCCTTTGAGAAACTAGATTGATGACATGGGAGGAAAAGCAAACATTTCCTTGGTTGTTGTTTTTGGGAGGGGGGGCCGGAGAACACAATGCATGACTGTTCTTTAAAATGACAAAACAAGAACTTCAAGCCTATCAAAGATTTAACATGCCTCACTGTTAAACCTTTGTTAGCTATTGATGTTATAGATGAGAAGTATCTGGTAAAACCAAAAGCTAGCATTTTATTGCTGAATTTTGACGGTATCACTTTCTGGGTTTCAGGTCCATGTGTATTTCACAAGGGATTACCTTATGACTTAATCCGTAAAGTACGCGTCATACACAAAAATTGTCCCAGCCTTCAAATCCCATCCATCACAACCAACCCATGCCTTTGGTATTTTTATTGGGGAGTGTGCCTTGCCAAGACAGGTTCTCATCTGAAAGATGAAGTCATATGAAGTAAACAGCACTTCCAACAGGAAGACAGAAGGCAAGAGATACTTCAAACCAATTGGAGATCAAGTTATTTAATGTTTTTTTAAACACAACATACTTAACTTGGTTAGCAAATCATCCCATCCTAGCTTTATCTAATCTACTGGTCCATGAACCAAATCCTCCACAGAAACAAGAATCAAAAATATCACTAATTAAGGTAAGCACTGCTCTGTATTGCGATCTCCTGCCCCACAAACTACTTACCCACCACAGCAGCATCCTTTTCACTGATGAACTTCTCAAAGCCCTCAGGAGAAAGAGGGACTGAGGCAGGCCCGGCCTGTTTCTTTAGATGACTCACAATTCCATCTTAGAAAAAAATATATAAATAAAGCCCAATCTTCTTTAGAGACTCACATTGACATGGTACAAAAGCCCCAAAAGAACAGGCTGCAGGGTGCTGTACATCAATCACTGTTTCAATCCCATATTTGTTATGTTAATATAGGCAAATCTCTTACTCCCACATCTACAAGTAATCCTTGACTTACAACAATTCATTTAATGACCATTCAGTTACCACAGCATTGAAAAAACTGACTTATGACCGTTTTTCACACTTACAATAGTTGTAGCATCCCCATGATCAAAATTCAGATGCTTGGCAGCTTACTAATGATGGTTGCAGTGTCCCTGGGTCACGTGATCTCCTTTTGCAATCTTCTGACAAGCAAAGTCAATGGGGAAGCCAGTTTCGCTTAACAACTATGCTATTAACTAAACAACTGCAGTGGTTCACTTAACAATTGTGGAAAGAAAGGTCTTAAAATGAGGCAAACTCACTTATCAGAAATTTTGGGCTCAATTATGGTCGTAAGTCGAAGATTATCTGTACTGATAGGACCGTTTCCAACATTGTGGTGTTGGAAATATCCCCATTGTGATAATCGAGCTGCAAGTTGAGAATCCAGGGCCCAAAGCGCAACCGGTGCTTACAATTTAAATCTGCAGCCCCCCTCCCCCCCTCCATGGGCTGCTCAAGAGGGCTGTCTGCCAGGCGGCAGGCAAAGGAGAAGCCCCGCCACCGCCTCCTGTGCTGGCAACGGCCACACGGGAAAGGTGCGGAGCCTGCACCGGGGCTCTGGCCAGGCTTCCCGCAACCCCAAGCCCCTCCCGCTCCCCCTCCCCCTCCCGGCCTTGCTAAGCCCCGAGGGCTCAAGCAGCCTCCTCGGGGGTCGCTCACCGGCTGTCCTGGGCCCGTCGTAAGTGCCAGACTCCTCCCCGTTGCGGAAGATCTTCAGCGTCGGGTAGCCGCTCACCCCGTACTTGTTGCAGGTCTC
>QLTV01000207.1:198812-212197 GCA_003457575.1 Thermophis baileyi
ATAAAATGGTATTTGTTGTAGATTTATTTTGAAGAAAAGAAAACATGAAATACAATGCATTGAATCGGCTACAACCTGTTTTTTTTAAAGGAAAAGGAAAAAAGGGAAAGGGAAAGGAAAGAAGGGAGAGACAAGAAAGGAAGGAAGGAAGGAAGGAAGGAAGGAAGGAAGGAAGGAAAGGAGGAAGGAAAGGAAAGGAGGAAGGAAAGAAAGAAAGGAGAGAGAGACAAGAAAGAAAGAAAGGAGAGAGAGACAAGAAAAAGAAAGAAAGAAAGAAAGAAAGAAAGAAAGAAAGAAAGAGAAAGAAAGAAAGAAAGAAAGAAAGAAAGGACATGACAATTGAGCCCAAAATTTTGGTTGCTAAGCAAGTGTTGTTAAGTGAGTTTCACCACATTTTACAAGTTGGCCATGCGCACCGTTACCTGACCACCAAGCCACACCCACAAAATAAGCCACGCCCAGAGAACTGGTAGGGAAAATTTTTAGATTTCACCACTGTAGAAAACCCCCTCCCCTTGCCATTTCCCCCATTCTTCATCTTCATCCATTAAAACATAACACTGGAACAATTCTTCCCAATTTGTGAAGTGCCTTGTCTTACTCATATCTCAGCTGATTACCAATCCATCTCAAAAGTGTTGAGTCAGAGCTTAAGTTCAGCGCAGGAAAAGGGGCGACTGCAGAGAGCCCCTCCTAGCACAGCTGCCATCTACTCTGAACCCTCTACAATGTGACTGCCCTTCAGATAGTTGAAGATTGCTATCTTTCCTACAATTTAAACATATTTCGGTCTGTGGAGTCCTTGGTGGTTTGCTTGCAGACATTTCATTATTGAACTAGGTAACATCATCAGTGCTAGTATGGGGTTTGCTCCATTTATATACAGTAGCTTCCCTGCCAGTGTTGAGGGAGTGTGGTGTTCTTGATATTTCCGTGAATAGAGAATTGTTTTCTGCTTGCTTGTCTGGTGTTAATCCCTTCTTAAGTGGGTCCAGGCTGCCGGAGATCTATTCTGGTCTTTTTTTCCTTAGCTTTTTAAATTATCTCTCTTGAATGTGTAAATATGATTTATTACTTTGTGTCTATTGATGGCTGATTTCTCTGAATGCCAAGCTTCCAGGATTTCCCTAGCATTTTTGGATTTAGCTTGGTCTAGCATGCTCAATTTCCCAAGTGAAACTGTGATTGAGTCTGTCTGTGTGTTGTGAGATTAGGAAGTTTTCATCATGTTTTCTGATTGCAGGTTGGTGCACAAACAACTGGGCTCAGAGAGCACCAAGGACTCCACAATTCAAACTTAAGCGACATGAATTCTCTTCTATTGATACCTAGGTCTTTTAACAACTCCTCATAGAAGAAACCCTGAGCTCTCCTTGGAACCCAACAGGGTCTATTAGTTACCTAAGCAGCCCAGTCTAATAGTCCCTGCCTAATACTTCTACCATGGGGGACACAAGAGGGCAGCACCGTCAAACCAAGTTGTCTGACCAGATTGATGGTCCTATCTTCCTTCTCTTACTCCTGCCCCAAGACAAGAAGCACTTCTGAAGTGTGACTTGTGCATGTGCATAACCCTTGATGACTTAGAGCAGCTCCATGATTTTTATAATACCCTTCTGAGCTGCTCCAGAGACTGATTGCAGCCTCAAGGATCAGCCTTGATATCTCACCAGAACCATGCAATGGAATCCAGCAGCTCAGGGCAGAGTCCCGCTCCACAACACAAAGGCCAGTACAAAAGCAAAACCCAACTGCTTCCTAAAGCCCAATGTCACAGGGTCTCACATTTGCAGCACAGTCCCCCTCCCCCATCCTGGAATAACAGAGCTGATGTCAAACAAAATCAAGATAGGCACATATCTGAAAACTTTCTCAGGGCCCAGCCAGGTCAGCCAATTCCTCTGAGAACAGGTTATGATCTGGAGCAGCTTCTCCTGTATGCGTACCGTCTCATCAGGATGCGACTTTCCCAGGTTTCTTCCAGTAGGGGCGCTGCAGCCCCACCAGCTGCTCAGGTCCTGACCCAAACATCTTCCCAACCTACCAGGTTGGAAAGAAGTGGGGAGGGTCTATGTGGACAAATGAGCTTCTAGCAAATAATATAAACTTGCCAAATTACAACAGCAAGGCCCCTCCCCCCCCAGCTAAGATCATGAAATGAGGCAGGAATAGCACAAATTGGCCCCACAAAGGTCTCTGTTCCAGACAAATACAAACCTATTTAATAAAACCATTGAAGGTTCCCGAGGCGTGGTGGCCTAGGAACGAGCCCACGTCCAAGGGCGGCAGGCGCAGCTCAGCCCAGGAAGCGCAGCCCGGCCATCCCGGAGAAGCCCAGGAGCAGAGCGAGGACTTTGGGCAAGCGGCCCGAGGGAAGATGCAGCTCCTGGGGCAGGATCTCCAGGAAGGTGATGTACAGGAAGGTCCCGGCCGCCACCCCTTCCAGTACGCTCCGAGCCAGGGAGCCGCCGGCGCCCCGGGGCACGGCCATGCCCACCCCCACGCCCACGGGGGACATGAGCGCGAAGCAGGCCTGGGCGGCCGCCAGCCAGGGCAGGGCCAGGCGGCTCTGGAGCAGCAACAGGCCCAGGCTGGCCGCGATGATGCACTTGTGGAGGACGATGGCTGCCGCCAGCCGGAGCACCTGGCTCGGCGTGTCCTGCAGCCCCAGCGCCAGCTCCTCGAAGGCCGCATGCAGCGACAGCGAGACGACCAGCACCAGCGAACGGAAGGGCGAGAGCGCGGCCTCGGCCCGCTGCTCACCGACGGCGGCTTCTTGGCGGCGCACGAGGGGCGGCGTGGCCTCGGCCCCCGGCCGCTCGCTGCAGTCCAGCATCACGTGCTCCAGCACCAGCATCAGCAGGAAGCCCAGCGCCAGGACCAGCTCGGGCGCGGGGAAGGCCGGCTGCAACGGAGAGAAGCGGAGCGTCAGCAGCGCCGCCGCCCCGGCCGGCCAGTGAGGCCGAAGGATCCGGGGAGGGGGGGGCGTTGCTTTCGACGACGGGAGCGGCTCAGGGACCCGGCCAAAGGCGGCCAGGGGGTTCCCCGCCGGTCCTCGAAGGGTCGGCGGCCACCTCCAGGGAGTCCCCGCGCGAGTCAAGGCCGAGCCGCCCCCGAGGCCCCCCCCCCTGCGCTCGGCCTCGGGGCCGCTGCGAGTCCCCAGCACGCAAGGCGCCTGCAGGCGATGCGGCTTGGCTGGCCCTCGCCCGGGAGAGCCGCCCCCCTCAGGTACCGAGACTCTGCCGACGGAGCTCGTCCCGAAGATCGGCCAGCGAATCGGGCACCACGTCCAGCAAGCAGGCGGCCATAAAGACTCCGCCCGCCGCGCAGCTCAGGATGCTTCGCCCGCTCCGTGAGGCGCCTGCGGAGAGTGGGGGAGAAGGAGGCGGCTGAGGGAGGCCCGGCGGCCCACGCCACCTGCCCGTCCCCCAGGAGGCCCCACGCACCGTTGGCCGCGGCCCCACGCAGGTGGAAGAGCAGCGCCGGGAGGAGGCCGCAGAGCAGCGGCAGCGTGGCCAGCGCCAGCAGGCAGCCCAGCTTCAGCGCTTGCAGAGACCACATGGCGCCCCGTCTGATCGGGCGCGGCCCCGGGCAGCCCCTTAAGCCCGCGCCCGGCCGGCCCGCCCACTACAGGCCCAACCGGTCACCTCCGCCCCGCCCCGGTCCGCGGAGGCGGCCCTGTTGGAGGGGGCGAAGACCTTGGGCATCTGCCCGGCCTTGGCGCCCGGCCGTCTGGGAAGGGAGGGTCTGGGCCGAGGAGGAGAAGTTGCCGCGCTTGGAACAAGAGCCTTTGCAGCCCCGTCCGCGTATCCGGGCCCGAGTTTGGATTTTGCTCCGGTGGGAGAAACTTTCCTCCCTCGAGCCTGGCCCACGGACGGTTCCCGGGGTCCGAGAGCAAGCTCCGAAGCGGCAGCCGTTGGCCGCAGTGCGGGGGGCGGATTCGGCGTCGGTTCTTTCGGTGCGGCTCTTGGAATTACGCTGACCGGATACGCGGGAGGGGGGCAAGGGTGCGAGCCCGTCTTGATTAGGGACCGCCTGATCGCGTTTCTCGAGTGGGGAAAAGGTGCCCTCCTCGGCCGCCCCCGCCCAGTTCAGCCGCGCCCGACGCCTCCCGTGGCTGGAGGGCTGCCCAGGCCGCGCAGGAGGAGCTCGCGAGATTTGAGGGGTTCTTAAGGCCCCCGGTTGCTCCTTCGAGTTCCTCCAGGACCCCCGGGGTAAATGTGGTCCTTGGGTTCCCTCTCCCTTGCCCCTCCCCCCGCGGCTAGAGTATCCCTGGAGTTGGAGCATTTTGTAGATATGGGGACTAGTATTTGCTGGACCTTTGACACCAGCTGGACAAATCCTTGGTGAATGAGACTTAGGAGTAGCAAAGTTTGGGAAGGGGACCCGGCTAGTTGTTCCCATTGTTTTGTGCCAGGAGGCTGGGATGCCAGGGACCTTCAGGGGTGCCCTGGGGCATCCTCTGTTTAAGGAGCTAACCAATCAGTATCCATGTAGCTGATGAGGAGGAGACAGTTACCTAGAGCCCCAGAAGAAATCTAATCTGCAGACTACTTCCAGCACAGGTCCAGGCCTGGGCATGGGGCAAAACTACACCAGCTGCCCTCCTCGATGTCCCCTGATGGGCTTGGGTAGGAACACAGGCACACCTATCCTGCTGCTCCACTTGGGGGCTTTCAATACCATCGGCTGTGGCATAAGGTGACCATGAGAGCTGGAACCACAGGCATCATTCTGTAGCGGTCCTAGCCAGCATGGAGCAAGAGAGGCTGAGTGGCCCAACAGGGGAATAGTCTCTTCTCTCCCATTTGATTTCCTATTTATATGAAGTGGCTGAAGAAAACCCTGCAGAGTCTGAGTTTGCTATCAGAATCTACCCGGGTATGTAACTCTGCCAGTAGGCTTGTAGGGGGGGTTCTGTTTCCTGTTCCTGCTGACTCACTCACACAATCTGCAGAGGGGGCTGCCTTTTTCTGCCTGGGATGATGATCTGCCCTTAGTTGGCATTGAGTCAGCCTGAAACCTTTGGACTCTGTCCGAAGCTTTAACAATCCTCCTTCCTCTTTGGAGGGCAGTTGAAAGCTTGCTGTAGTATAAGAACATGAAGACCATGTCTGTAGCTGCTGCGAGGGCTGGGCCTTGCTCTTGCCCCCCCCCTCACCTTCCCAAGGGCCACATAGATGCCTCAGGATGAGACACTGGATGAGAATTTTAGTCCTTCCCATTGGGTGGATTTGGGGCATGGGCTAATGGGTGAAACTAATGTCCTAGGTCTTGTGCCTGCAAAAGTCTGGCAGTTAGAACAGAGCCCTGAGCAGGGTGGGCTCTGGGGTTATTTTCAATTTGTCTTTTCATGCGCATTTGCTTCACACCTTGCCTGATTGTTGCTGCATGCAGTTCATTCTTAAGAAAAGTACCTTTTTTCCGAAATATGGAGTTGAGGGTTTTCTTTCCTAGGAATTGATCTCAAGCAGTCCTGACATTAGGCAAGGTCTGCTTTAACAGTCAACCCGGAGACTGCAGTCTACTGTGCGGACTGAGCATCTAAATGTCTAGCCATGAGAGTGAACTGGAGGAGACCGGGGCACCAGGCGGGTCGCCTCCTAGAACTCATCACACCCAAGACAAAGCGGAATGACTGGAGGAGCTGGACCTCGATGAGGAACCTGTCAAGCCCACATGGTCATTGGGCATGGGGTGAAGGAAGAACCAGAGGACCAAAGTACCTTGAAGGTACTTTTACTCCAGGAAGCAGAGGTTCCCACAGGCAGGAATGTTGTGAGGGGGACAAGAGGCGAAGTCCCCCCTCTTCATCCGGAGGATGCCATGCTGAGCCATACCTTGTACCTATTGCAAAAAGCAATTGAGAATCGAAGAGACTGGGAAACTCTCGCTCACTCAGGCTCCCCAGACCACCCCAAACCAAACTGGACGGAGCTGCTGCAGTGGCAGCCACACTTGGTCCACCTGCCAGGCCCAGTGGTGCTGCCCCCAGCAACTGCTGCCACGCAGGCCCCTCCACCTGCGGAGATGCCAGACCCTGAAAGTTCCAGCCTGGGGAGTGAGGTATTGGGGAGACCCCAAGCAACTGGAGTTCTTCCTGGTGCAAGTCTGGAACTACATGCAAGAATATGGGGCTGAATTGGGGACGGAGGCAGCTCGAGTAAGATGCATGACCATGGCTCTTGAAGGTGATGAAATAATAGCTTGGAATTTAGTTTTTGGCAGTGGTTTGCTCTCCAAGATTATTTCAATTTAGTTTTTGAACTTTTTGTTACCAGACTAGGTAGCAGCAGCAGCAGCAGGATTTTCTTATCCTATTCCTCTTTAGCTTATAAATGTCTCGTGTGCCAATGTGGTCAGTTGGTCGTGTGATTGGTCATTTGGAGCTATATTTAAATTCTGAGCAGCTGATTGGTTCTCTTGTTGATTGGTCATTCGAATGGTCTGGTTTCTTATATATTCATATGCTGGATCTAAATCAATATGCTCCTTTGGTAGAATACCAGGTTTCAATAAATTCACGTGTGTGGTGGGTGCTGGCATGGCCAATGGTTTTTGTTCCTTCCGAATTGAACTGGTGGTGTTCATTATCAATGTGGCTCCAATCAGGGATTTTTGGTCGTGCTGTTTAACCGCCAGTCGATGTTCATGAACCCTAGGTTTCAATTGTCTTCCTGTTTGTCCCACATAGAACTGGTTACAATTGTTGCAACTGATTTTGTATACTATATTACTGTTGCCTTCCTTCTGTATTTTGTCTTTAGATAACTCTTTTTTGAGTGTAAATGTGGGTTTGTGAGCTATCATTATTCCTAGGGGTTGCAGTATTCTGGCAGCCGTTTCAAATGTTCCTTTGATGTATGGCAGGACTTGTTTTTGTGTTGTGGTTGCCTATGTATTTTGTCGGAGTTTGAATGACATTATGAAATTTTTTGGATAGCCATTGGGAAGAATTCCCTATGCCACCAGACTTGAAATTTTGGGCTTGGACAATCTGGAACTGCGCCGCCTGCGGTCCAATCTAAGCATAGTACATTAAATTGTCTGCTACAATGTCTTGCCTGTCAACAACTTCTCCAGCTTCAACCACAATAATACACGGGTCAACAATCGATACAAACTCAAGGTAAACCGCTCCAAACTCGATTGCAAAAAATACGACTTCAGCAACAGAGTGGTCAACGCCTGGAATGCTCTACCCGACTCCGTTGTTACAAACCCTCACAGCTTCAACCTCAAACTGTCTACCGGGGACCTCACCCCATTCCTAAGAGGTCCGTAAAGGGGGCGTGCATAAGCGCACCAGCGTGCCTACCGTCCCTGTCTTACTGTCCCCATTTACCTGTATTTACTTCCTTTGTTCATGTTTATGTTCATACCTACACTTGTTATCTTGTACATGTTTGACAAACAAATACATAAAAGAAAGAAAGAAAACATCGAAAAGATGTTTCTCTTCTGCTTTTTCTTAATGACTCGGTGCTGCAGTATCTTTTGGCTCTTTTGAAAAAGGTCTGGGTGCAGCTCCTCTTGTGTGCAGTGGGATGGTTGCTTGTGAAATTTAGAATTTGGCCTGTGTGTGTGGATTTTCGATAGATGCAGATTGTTAATTCTCCATTATGTTGTCTCCTTATGTCAATATCTAGGAAGGTGAGTCATCGTTCTTTTCCTTCTTCACATGTAAAACTGATCCCAGTGAATACGTTGTTGAATAGATGATGTGTCTCTTCTAGTGTGGAGCGTTTGATGAAGGCAAAAGTGTTGTCCACGTAACGTACCCAAAATTTTGGCTGGATGGTTGGCAGGACATTTCTGCATTACTGCTTCTGCTCTTAGGCCGGATATAGGTGATCCCACAGGCGTGCCTTGTATTTGCTGATATATTTTGCCATTGAACTTGAAGTGTGTTTATGAAGCATAACTCCAGAGGTTTCATGGTAGCATCAGTGGACAAGGAGTGTTCTTTAGGTTATGGCTTTGATTTTCTGTGAGTAGATCATAGATGGTTTGTTTGGCCTGGTCAGTGTTGACCGATGTGAATAATGCGGTGATGTCAAATGAGACCAATATTTCTTTGTTTATTTTGATGTTTTTAATTAATTGAAGAAATTGTCCCGGTGAGTATATAGAATAAGCCAAATTGTTGACAAGATGGTGGAGTCTTTTTCTTAATACTTTCACTAGTTTGTAGGTTGGTGCTCTGGGTAGCACCACTATGGGGCGAAGAGGAATTTCATTTTTTGGTATTTTGGGAAGTCCATAGAATCTGGGTATAGTTGAGTCTTGTGGTAGTAAAAATTTTATTTCTGTTGAAGTTAGTTGTTTTTCTTTTTCCATTTTTATCAAGGTTGTCCGTTGTCCTTATTCCATTGTCTAATTGTTTTGTTGGGTCTTTGTTGATTACCTGGTAGGTCAGGGATCCCCAAACTTGGCAACTTTAAGACTTGTGGACTTCAACTCCCAGAATTCTGGGAGTTGAAGTCCACAAGTCTTAAAGTTGCCAAGTTTGAAGACCTCTGTGGTAAGTGTTAGTGTTATTAAGTAAATTCTTGGTTTTCTTGATGTAGTGGGTTTTGTCCATTACCACAGTTAGTCTGCCTTTGTCTGATGCGAGTGATATAGCTGTGGGGGCTGTATTATTACAAGAGAATGCCTAGGGCCTGCTACAACCCTGCTCGTACATCTCTAAAAAATTTACTGAAACTGAGCAGAGCAGTGGTGGGCAGTATGGAAGAAGGAGGCATATGTGGTACGGTGGGCTTTGCTCACTTGGCGACACTTTCTAGAGGGAGCAAAAATACAGTTCGAGGTGTGGGCTGATAAGAATCTAGAAGCTCTGAAAACCCCGCGTAAACTATCCCCTAAGTAAGTCCACTGGGCTCGATATTTTAACCAGTTCAATTTCACCCTGCGCTATATTCCAGGTGGAAAGAATTTTATGGTGGATGCTTTGTCCAGATTGCCTCAATTCAATAGTATTCAAGCTGAAGTGACTCTTCTGACCTAGGCTTCACCAAATCACAAAACAGACTCCTTGTCCCGAAAAAAACCCTTTTTATTTGGCTAATGTGAATTCCTAGCATTCACATCCAGCAAAGTCCTGGCTTTCAAGGGTGAATTGCAAACACACACCTTATCAGTCCTTGGATAGTTG
Organism: Thermophis baileyi; assembly: GCA_003457575.1. Lineage (NCBI taxonomy): Eukaryota > Metazoa > Chordata > Lepidosauria > Squamata > Dipsadidae > Thermophis > Thermophis baileyi. The sequence goes on from QLTV01000207.1 coordinate 207,970, forward strand.
CCAGGCCGATAGCTTCTTGACGCAACGCTGTACAAGGAAATACTTGGCAAGGAGTCTCTCAGATAAGCAAATCTTCACACTAACAAACTAATTGTCTCCTGCAAACACCACTCCCCTTTTGCTCCTATTTATTTCCTATGGGAGGGGCCATTCAGCGTCCCCTTGTGCTTTTTCTCCCGAGTCGACCTCTGTTCCGTAATTGTTCCCTTCCCCTGAGAGCTCTGCACATGCGCACATCGGGAACAGGCTCCAGCTGTTCTTCAGCCCCACTTATCTCCGACTCCGAAGGTAGCTGATAACTGTCGGACGGCCCTGGCCCCATCTCTGCCTCCAATGCAGAGCATTCATCAGAGCCTTCCCCAGACTCCAGGACTCGCCCATGTTCCTCCCCAACCTCCTCACTGTCCGAGTCTGCCACCAGCTCCACTGGCAGGCCACAACAGTGGTTCGACCGGTCATTCCCTCAAAGCAGCCGCTACAGTGACCACTAGATCTCAGGCGAGAAAGGGAGATTTCAAATGAACTCTGTGAGAAGTTGAAAGAAGCGCTAAAACTTGATGAGTGGCTTACTGCTCATAAGAATGACTGCATGGACTGACCTGAGTTAGGGCTAAATTGTATGTGCCCTCAAGTTTGAGGAGCACTGTTTTACAGGGTGCTCATGACTCTAAATGTACAGGACACTTTGGTTTCATAAAAACCCTGCACTTGATCAAGCGGCAGTTTTGGTGGCCACCTTTGAAAAAGGACATTGAAAGCCACATGGCCAGCTGTCTACTCTGTACAGCGGCCAAGAGACCACCGGCAAAGCCAATGGGACTTTTGCAGATTGGCCAGTCCATGGGCACTGTGGAAAGAGATACCAATAGACTTTATAGAGCCATGATGGCGAACCTATGGCACGCGTGCCCGAAGTGGCATGTGGAGCCATGTCGCCTGGCACGCATGGCATCACCTATTCTGTTCCGGGTTTCTGGCATGCATGCACACCACAGGTGGGATTCAACCAGTTCGCCCGAACCATTAGTAAATTGCTTATGCAGTTCGGGAACCGGTTAAAAATAAAGTGCAAGAGAGGTTTTTTTTTCCTCTCTATCTCCCTTCAGTTAATAGCTCCACTTAACAGTTGCAGCTGGAATGCAGCCGATATACGCTGAATCAAGTCAATAAACAACAGAAACTGACAGGATTAGGGCAGGGAAATCCATCAATCACCCATCTAGGGATGGGATTAACCTCTTCCCTTCAGGAAGAAGGACAATATTACAAACATTTTCATTATAAAGAGTATTAAGTAACACTTCTGTGATCAGCTGATACTCCCTGGAGTTTCCCAAGACCTTTTATAGCTGCTGCAGTGTTGGCTACTTCTTGTTTCTCCCTGGGGGAAAAGATACAGGAGGGGACAATGATGCAGCTTGATCATACAGGCTGTGAATTTAATTTATGTGTGGTCCAGCCAGCTGTATTGCTTCTGCTGTGAAGCACCCAATTTAGAACATAGAGAACATAGAATAATAGAGTTGGAAGGGTTAATGGCTTTTGGCAGCACGCCCAGGCTTTCAATTAGCCTGAGCAGCTGCTCTTAGTTTCCCCTTCAACTGCTGCGTATGCTTTGGGGTTGACTTTTTTTTAAAAAAGGGGAATAGCTGTTTTAATTTTTTTGCATTGTTTTAGTGGTTCCTGGCACTGTCCTTTTGGGGTGTACTTCCCTCACTCTTTTTGAAAGCCTCTAGTAATGGAGCACCCACAACTTCTGAAGGCAAGCTATTCCATTGGTTGATTGGTCTCACCCTTAGGAAATTTCTCCTTAGTCCTAGGTTGCTTCTCTCTTTGGTTAGTTTCCATCCATTGTTTCTTGTTGTGTCTTTTGGTGCTTTGGAAAATAGATTGACTCCCTCATTTTTGTAGGAGCCCCTCAAATTTCCTGACCCAACAATTAATCAGTGGAACAACTTGCCTCCAGAAGTTGTAAATGCTCCAACACTGGATGTTTTTAAGAAGAGATTGGATAATCATTTGTCTGAAGTGGTGTAGGGATTCCTGCCTAAGCAGGGGGCTGGACCAGAAGACCTCCAAGGTCCTTTCCAACTCTTATTCTATTCTATTCTAAATATTGGAACAGTGCTATTTTATTGTGCTATTTTATTGTGAGTTGGACTAAGGAGAAATTTCCTAAGGGTGAGACCAATCAAGTTGGCCACGCCCACCCAGTCACATGACCCATTTCCCACAGAAAACACGGGGAGCCACAAAACCTGGGTAGGTATGGCTGGAGGGGGTCATGTGACTGGGTGGGAGTGACATTGAGTTGGCCATGCCCACCCACTAACATGCCCACCCACCCACACCCACCCACTCACATGCCCACCAAGCCACGCCCACAGAACCGGTAGTAAAAAAATTGATTCCCACCACTGATGCATGCACGATGATCAGCTGGCCTTTGTGCATGCGGCAGTGCCGGAAACTGGAAGAGCTGGTCTTCCATTTTCCAGTGTGAGCATGCGTGCTGGCCAGCTGATCGTCGCATGTGCATGTGCGCCAGTAACCAGAAGACTGGCTGGCCAGTGCGCATGCACATGCCGGAAACCGGGAGTGCAATTTCCGGCGCGTGCATGCCCCCTGGGCAGCTCCTCTTCCGGGTTGCATCCCAGACAAGTGCGCGCACACACGCTCCCTTTTCGGCACTCGGTGCCGAAAAGGTTCGCCATCACTGTTATAGAGGAATTACCTGAAAGAGAGGGGAACACTTATTTGGGTTATTACTGACCTTTCCTCAAAACAGGGCTAATGCCTCTGTTACGGGGGGGGGGGGGAACTGACTGTCAGCCTGGTCATCATCACTTTCCTTCAAACTTGCTGCCAACTGCCATGGAAACAGGGAGGGAGGGAGCAATGGGCATTTGGGAGGGGAAATGTGCAGGGAGGTATGAGAGTGGAATTGCTGAGAACCGATGGGGAGGCTTGAACTCAGAGAGGCCAGCTTGGGTTGTTTAGCATCTTCAAGGCCAACTCTCCTGGGAACAGCAAGCATGAGAATGGCATGGAGCACCTGGACCTGAGACGTTCCCAAAACATCTTCCTGGCCGATGACTGGACTGTCTGCCTGACTACAGGGGTGGGTGGGCTGTGGGGTTATTTTTGTCTTTTCGCACGTGTTTGCTTCAGACCTTGCCTGACTTTAGCTGCATTTAGTTCATTCTTAGTAATAGTATCTTTTCTCTGAATCTATGGAATCAAGGGTTTTCTTTCCTAGGAATTGATCAGATGCAGTCCTAACACATATCTAGGTCCCTCAATTGTGCATCGTACAGTTTAGCCTCCAGTTCCCTAATCATCTCTGTTGCTGTTTCTCTGTGCTCTTTGTAAAGTCTCATTTTTTATATCGTGATCAAAACTGGTCACAGTATTCCAAGTGTGATCTTAATGTAAATTAAGTGCACATTAATGCAATACTTCCCTACCCTTATTGCGTCTGCCTTGTTTTGGGTAACACAAGCCCTTTAGGGTAAGGGGGGACTTATCTTTAGATTCATCTAAAAGGCTATTGAGAACTTTGCAGAGAATCAGTTGGACAAAGTTGCTTAAATCCATTCCCAGTTAATGCCAGCTTTGTTGCAGTCCCATGCAGATGCTGGGGGCACAGCCTTGCCCTGTTATCTGAAAATGGTTTGAACCTGTTTGGCCTGAGAAAATGGACAGGGTCCTTCTGACTGTGACTTTATTAATGCTTCTCCTGCCTAGCTAAGTCTCCTTGGGAAGAAATGTATGACTGGGTTGTAGTGGCGATAGATTCTTCCTTGAGAAAAGGGGTTGTTTTCATGCAAGATGGCACCGACGATGGCTGCCTCGGTGAAATGCTCTCTAATGGTTTCTTTATTTTTTATTATTTTCTGCTATTCTCTATGGATTTTGTTATGTTCTAACTGTTTAAACTGTGTTACATGGTTCCAACCAGGTCCAGCGTTTGAGCGGGAAAAAGCTCAAACGCTATTGGCTGGTCTGTCTGACAGCTCCCTATAAAAGGGCAAGCTGTCAGACTGCTCTTCGCTGGTTGCTGATACAAGAGCTGAAATAAAGAGCTGCTTTGGAAGTCTGTCTCCTGTCATCTCTACCCACTATCTAACAGTGGCGACGAGGGCTTGGGCCAGGAGAACTGTGACTAGCTTCTTCAGCACTTTCAACCAGCCAGGCAGACATCTTCCTGCCTCCTTCTGCCGCTATG
>QLTV01000207.1:218237-232785 GCA_003457575.1 Thermophis baileyi
TCAATTTGATCAACAAATAATTCCCTCACCACCGTCAAACTATTTACTAAGACTGCATTACTATTACTATTAGTCTTCTCATCGTTCCTATCACCCATCTCCTCCCACTTATGACTGCAGGACTGTAACTTGTTGCTTGTATCCTTATGATTTTATTGTTTCCTGATTGCTTATTTGTACCCTATGACTATCATTAAGTGTTGTACCTTATGATTCTTGACGAATGTATCTTGTCTTTTATATACACTGAGAGCTTATGCACCAAAGACAAATTCCTTGTGTGTCCAATCACACTTGGCCAATGAAGAATTCTATCTATCATCTAACTATCTACCTCAAGAAGTTGGGTTGGTTCACCCCAGCTCAAGAAGTCCTTCCTGGATCCCACCATATTGGACAATTAAGGTTGTGGAGAAGGTGGTCACTCAGCAGCTCCAGTGGATCTTGGATGAAGCAGATTATCTGAACCTTTTCCAGTCAGGATTCACATCTAGGTATGAAATGGCATTGATCACAGTTTTGGATGACCTCTGATGGGAGCAGAAGGGGCAGTATATTCATCCTTGCCTTATGGACCTCTTAGCTGCCTTCAATACCATCAGCCATGGCATCCTTTCACGAAGTGATGGTGGGCACCACTGTACTATGCTGGTTCTCTTCCTTCTGTGGGGCTGTTACCAGTCAGGGTTGATTGGCAGTGAAGGGTCCCACCCTTGAGGCCTGCTTTGCGGAGTCCCCCAGAGTTCAGCTCTCTCTCCACTTGCACATTGGGTAAGATCATCCATTGCTATGGGGTATCACCAGGTCTATGTATCATCAATCAGTCAATCACCTACCTCCTGGAAGCCCTGCAAAGCTCTAGTGACAGAAAATTGTTGTTGGGTAAGGTAATTAGTATTCTTGAAGACAAATGTATGGAATAAAAGATTTTTATAGCAATAGTGAACCTCTCAATAAAGAACTGATAGAGCAACACATAGGTGACAAGCTTATCAAGATTTTTCAGATAATGTATTAGCTGATTCGAGGATGTACAAAGAAATGTCCCCCGAGACAAGAGAGTGTGGTCTTGGCTCTTTAGGTGGCCCATCCTTTCATCCCCTTGAAATCCCTCAAGACCCATCATATGCGAGTCCCTCCCTCCCAAAAGGTTTTGCCTCTGGTTCTCTGATCATCTTCTTGGCAAAGGAATATTTCTCAAGTTACAATGCCTAGGATGGATAATACTCAGAATATTTGTTCAATACAAAATGGAACAATTTCCTCCTAACTTTTGGAAATTATGTTTCTGTTGGTGAAGCCCAAAATGGCACTTATCCTTTTAGCAGCCGTGTGATACTGTGACTCATATTCAGCTTGTAATCCACCCCAGTTCCAAGAACCTTTTCATGCACACACTCACCACACATACAAACTGTGCATTTGACTTCTTTTTCCTAGTGAGTAACTTGCATTTGTCTCAATAAAACTAGGCCATTTTTCTAACTGATCAAGATTGCTTTCAACTTTGTTTCAGTCTTCTGGAATATTAATGCCATCCCAATTTGTGTCAGCTGCAAATTTGGTAAGTGTTCTAAACGTGCCCCTTTATCCACAAAATTGATGAAAACACAGGACCAAACTGGATCCCCATTCTTATCTCACTTGTTTGATGGTTATCATTAATGAGTACTTTTTAAAAATGATTTTCAAGCTGTTGTGAATGAACTTAATCGGCATGCCACCTGGATCTTGCTTTCTAATCAAAATGTCATGGAGCACTTTGTCAGCTGAAATCAAGATATTTTATGACTAACATTCTTGCAATGTATTAAATAAATTAAGATTGCCAAAAAACAAAGCAAAAAAATATTAATATTACCCAAGTTGCTCCTGACCAATCTCTGCTGAATTCTGTGGTTTTATGTACTGCCTGGTTTTAAGGTACCTATGAATCTCTTTGTGGTCTGCTCTAGCATCTTTCTATAATAGCCATCTTCCAACATCTAAGGGGCTGTCACAAAGAAAATGGGGTTGTCCAAAGCACCTGAAGGCAGGCAAGAAGCGATGGAAACTAATCGAGAGAAGCAACCTAGAACTAAGGACAAATTTCCTGACAGAATAATTAACCAATGGAACGGCTTGCCTCCAGAAGTGGGTGCTCCATCACTGGATATTTTTAAGAAGAGACTGAACAGCCATTTATCTGAAATGGTAAAGGGTTTCCTTAAGCAGGGGATTAGACTAGAAGACCTCCAAAGTCCTTTCCACTTTGGTATTCCAAACATCAGTATCAGGTTGATTGGCATGTGGTTCCCTGTTTTCCTGCTCCCTGTTTTCCCCACTGCCTTTGAAGATAGCACATTTCCCTCTGAAATCTCAAGTACACTTCTATCCCTTTTTTCTTTCCTGGTTTGGTCAGACACAATGAAACTACTCAGAAAGGACATTAAGCCAGGAGACCCACACACACCCCATGCCCATTTGTCTGTTGTCTGGGAACGTTCCATACTAGCTTGTCCTATTGGGGAGCTAACTATTATTATTACACTGCCGATCCTAGGTGGGGTCCAGGAGAAGAGCAAATGCTGGGGACAGAAGAGCATCAGCTGAGGAAGAACTTGGATCTCTTGACCCAAGTGCTTCAGGTTAACTTTAATCCCAGGCCAGGGGAAATGGCTGCAGGCTGAGGAGTGAATGCAGGGCCATTGGATCAGCCATTCCAGGGAAGAAGCAGTGGTAGCATTGCCCGCTTCGCTTGCCCAGCTCCTTCGTCTGATGAGCTGGGAAGCCCTGGCCATGATGCCCTATCAGCAGGGATTGCGTGAGTCCTTTGCAGCCTCAGATGTTGCTGCCCTCCTGTCTTCTACTGGGTTGCAGTCGCCATGCATGGCTATCCTGTCCCCAGCATTCTGGCTATTTGTCCTCCTCCTAGATCTTGGGGACAGGAGCAGCTTTGCCAATCTGCCAACCCATCAGTTTGTCCTCCCAAGCCTTTCAAGGCCCCTTTGTCATCCTCTGAAGGGGAACCCGGGATTCGGAAGAGAGAAGCCTGGGCTCTTTTTTCCACCCAGAAGGTCCCTCCTCCCTGCTGCCCCCAGGGGTGGGCAGAAAAAATAGCTGCAATCCAAAGGAAGCCAAGCAATTGGGACTTTATGGGGATTGCTGCAGGGTACACAGAGCCACAAGACTACGCATGCAGGCATCTCTCAAGCCTCGGAGGGGTCCGGTTGGGCTCAGCCACGGGATTGGCTGACAGGGGCTGGAATGCGGATATCCTGGCCTCGTTCCAGGCGCCGCTCACAATCAATCAGGTAGTTCACACCATCGATCACCAGCTGTACCAGCTCAACCTGCCGAGAATAGGAATACAAGCAAGGTTGGTAAGAGACAGAGGGCTGAGCTGGAGCAGTTCAGAAAGACCCTTGGCTCTAGTCAGCTGGCCCAGCCCGGATGTCCCATTTGTTCGTGTGGTACTAAGTCATGCTGGCATCACCAAGCTCTGAAGGAGGAAGCACCCAGCCCTACTTGCCATACGCCTACCCTTTCCCAAGGCCCTTCCCCTATGCCTGCAATTGTCCGGATGACTCGAACAGGCACCACAAAAAGCAAGGGAAGGCAAGAGAGGGCACTTGCACCCAGCCAGACCTGGGCGTTACCTCGGATTTGCCCAGGCGATCCAAGTTGGAAATGTCAAAGATGTTCCCTGTGGCAGCTGTGTCCACGCCCCCAGTGCCTCGCTTCTGCAACCGCAGATTCTCCAGGATCTTAGAAAGCCGGTGGTCCTGGATAGAGATGTAATGATGGGGGGAAATGCAATGTCACATTGAAAGCTCGGTGGTGGGGATGGGATAACTGGGAGCTTGGTGTGTTTTGTAGCTCTGAGGTCAAAAGATGAGGGAAAAAGCACTGATTGGCTTACGCCAAGGAAAGGTGGCTTTCTGGATTTGACAGAAAGGACTCGGAGCAGTTGGGACATTTCTTGTACTTGGTCCTTACTTTGCTCAGCAGTGGCAGTTTGATGTGAACTCCAGCACGCAGGCCGGTGCCAAGGTTGGATGGGCACGTCAAGATGTAGCCCAGCCTTTCGTTCCACATGAACTCCCAGCCTCTCTCCTGGATCAGTCGCTCTACCTGGGGTCATGGGAGGAAAGACGAAGTGTACGTGGATCCATCTAAGCCAGTACTCTGTGACCACCACCTCCCCAGTTTTGCCAACCTGCCCAACCCCATTTCCTTGGTGCGGAGCCCCTTCCCTTCAGCTTCTCCAGCAGCCTCTGATTCAGCCCCCTTGAGAAGGTCTCAGTGATGAGATGGGGAGACTCACTTCCTTCAGGCCCCGACAGAACCTCTCAAAGACTTTCTTCATGTTGCCTCCTTTCTCCATAGAGATGACACGAGTGTGGTCCTCCTCATTGATCCAGACCAGGAAGGTTTTCTCATGGTTGTGCCTGATCAGGAGTTAAGATGCTGATGAGGAGAAAGGAGGCTACCACCAAGTGACCTGGCTGTGGTGAGGACCTGCCTTCCCTCCCTGGGCAGCCTCTGGTCTTCACCAATCTTGGCGGAGCTTTAAGCTGCTCCTAAAGTGGGAAACTGCTATGGTGGGAAAGGCCCAGCCAACTCCATTCCCCCACTAACCCACATTTTTCACTGCCAGAGGAAGTCATGCCATAAAGGACCTCTGCCCAGGAAGACACCTCTCCTGGGGCTGGGGTTGGAGTATCTGTCCAGCCTGGTCTGTCCCTATCAGAAGCATCCACAAAGACCTACCAGATTCCCCGGGCATCAGGCCAGTCGCGAGCCATGCCTGCTGCTGTCAGTAGAGGGGAGACCGGCTTGTCAAAAAGGAAGTGGTCCTGAAGGAGAAGAAGGAAGAAGGAAGAAAGGGAGGAGGAGGAGGAGGAGGAGGAGGAGGAGGAGGAGAAGAAGAAGAAGAAGAAAATGATGATGATGATGATGATGATGATGATGATGATGATGATCCCTGCTAGGGTCTCTTTATGCTTCCCTTGAATTTTGTCCCAGGGCATAGCTGCTGCCTGCAGCCTAATAGGCTGAGTAAGCGGTGGTGATGGCTGGCAGCCGAGGGGCCTTGCAGGAAGTTACACGCGGTCCCAGACAACAGGTGACCTGGGCCTGCAGGTACCATCAGCTCTCTGCTCTCCTTCCTCGTGGCTTCTTCTCTCAACCAAGGAGGGTCTGCTTAGGGCCCTGCCACACCCGGCACACTCACCTCAATAAGCTGCTCCTGCTCCTTGTCCGTCATCTCACTGAGGCGGTAGTACTTGCCCGCCAGCTCCCCGGTCAGGCCGCTCAAGGCTTCTGCTGTGACTTTCTCCACCTCCCGCCGTTCTGCCCGGCTGCAGGCTGGAGGCAGGCTCAGACCACGGATGCTGCGGCCAGTCCGGACCCGCGAGGAAAGGACGTAGCGCTCATCAAAGTGCCCCCCCTTGATCTGAGGAAGAAGAGACTGGTCACTGGGCTCCCCAGCCACACTCTTTGATCTCCTTCCTCCCGTTGCCCTTGGCGGGCTGGCGGGCTCCCGTTGCTTTCAGGGCTTGGCAGGAAGCCAGCTCCCAGGCGGAGGCTAGGCATGCTGTCCCTTTAGCAGGGGAAGCAAGAGGAAAGCCCCGTTTGCCAGGCTGCACCCTGGCCTGGCTGGCACAGGAGCTCCTAAGGAGGAACCGCAGTCATGGAAATGGGGGAAAGCACTTTGCACAGAGCACAAGCGTTTTCCATAAAACTTCCTGTGCTCAGAACATGTGCCCGTTGCTCATGCTTCTTTTGCTTGGAAGCAGCCGGGAATGCTGAGGCAGTCCGGTCTAGTACAGTATGTCATTCTTTGGTTTTCTTCCTCCCAAATGCCCCCTGAGCTCATCATTCTTTCTCTATGTCTCTTCTTGCTCTTTAAAGCAGCTGTTTCCCCAAATGCTCTGCTCTGGGATGCAGTGCCCCCCCCCCGCCCCAACAAGGGGTTGAGGCTGCTGTATGTAGGAGCCATAGATTCCCAGAGCTTGTAATGCAGGATCGATGAGACTGCGCCATCCTTGGCAAAAGGCCCTGGATTTAATTTCATTTATTTTAATTGAATAGCCATCTATTTAAATGCCTCGTGCAAAGAGGAGCCCATCCCAGGCAGCTCTTAACCAAGCTGTGTCTCCTTGCAAAGTGTGATGTACTCTGGGATCTGAGGCCCAGCCTTGGAGAAGCCTCCCCAGTCAGCCTGGCCTCAGCAGCCCACAAAGGAGCTGGGGCTCCCCATTCTTGAAATGCTGCCCTGTCCCGGCCTGTGACAGGGAGACGTCAGGGAGGCAGGAATTGGCAGTTTTGTCTTTTTAGAAAAACAGTTGTGACTTCCAGATTTCTTTGGGTTTATGCGTTCAGTTTATATCTATTGGAGTCTGAGATGAGCATTCACTGCTCAGAATGGGGCCACAGAGGGCTGCACCAGCATTATCTTGAGTCAACAGTGGGGAATGCTCTAAAGCAGATCTGGCCCTCGCAGCCACCCTGGAAACAGCGAAGGACTGGCCCGCAGTGCCTCTGCCAGTGAAAACGGAGCTCAGGAGGGCTGTGTTTTCACTGTTAGAGGGTTGCAGAAGGCCACCCCAGCCGAAAACACAGCTTGCAAGGGCTGCACGCAGCCCTCTCGAGCTCCGTTTTCACTGTTAGAGGGTTGCAGGAGGCCATCCCAACTGAAAACGGAGCTCAGGAGCCCGTTTTCACTGGCAGAGCACTTGGGCCACTACAGGCACCCCCGACACGAATGACGTCGAGCTGCCCCCCTGCCCCCCAGGCACTCTGAGGTCAAACACAACCCTGATGCAGCCCTCAATGAAATCAAGTTTGACCCCCCTGCTCTAGAGGAAATGGATCATCTGGATTCTGAATTCAGCCCTGAACATGGATGGCTCTGGCTTTGGCTGCTCTTGTAGATATCCTTTGTCAGGACCTGGGCAGGGGGAGTGAAACTGTCCTGGTTCTCTTATGCCTCTCGGTGATCTTTGCTGGTAATCTTCTGGACCATCCAATTGGGTTATAGATTGGGGGCTCTAATCTGCAGTGGTTCCAGTCCTTCCTCAGCAGTCAGTTCCAGACGTTGGCCTAAAGTGTTTTCCCGAAAATATGACCTACCCCCAAAATAAGCCCTAGTGAAGTGGCCAGCACAGGAGGGAGCCCTTCCCCGGTCACCTCAGGGAGGCTTGGCCCTTTAAACATGGTGGGCGGATCAGCTGAGCCAGCAAGGGCCGGGAGCTGCCTCTCATTCTGTCTCTCTGCAGAGGCCTCCCAGTGCAACACTCTGCCGCAGCTTCGGAGCAAACCTCCACCTTCCCTGCGCAGGATTGAAAGGCTGAAGGCTTCGGAGGGAGCATTTTTGGGATGTGCGTCTGCACAGCTCCCCAAGGATAGAACGATCGGCAGGGAAATGGGGGGGAGGGGTTTCCTGCTGATCGGAGCAAGGCGAAGCCTCCAGCCTTGCAATCCTCCGCAGGGAAGGTGCTCTAAAGCTGCAGCAGAGCGTTGCACCAGGAGACCTCTGCAGATAACATTTCTGAAATGTTAACTTTTAACACTGTACTCACAGGAAAATCCCCCCCCATCACGGTTTGATTTGCTTTCTGTGAAGCTTTGTGCTGAGAAAGGTCCGTGCTTTCTTGTTCCCTTCTTCCCCCTCCCCTCCTCCGGCTGTCCATCTCAGCATTCACAGACAACCGTCCGATAGGGTTGAGGATCCCTTGTGGGGTGCGATCAAACTTCCAACCCCAACAGACCCGGTGGGCCCGAGCTACCCCAACCCAGAAAGTGGAAGGAGCTGATGGGGGGGGCTGTGGGGAGTTCTGGGAGTTGAAATCCACAAGTCTATAAATGGCCAAGCGGCTGCCTATGCTGCTGCTGGCCTCTTCACCCTCCTGGCAGTGCTGCTCTCGGCAGCGCTGTGGGACTGCTCCTGCCTGGGTTGAATCATCCCAGATCGAAAACCTCCGAAAACCTCCTGAGTGCCACCAGCCTGCCTGGGCCCCTTTGGGAGCAGCTGCCGGTGGAGCCAGGCTGCCTGTGTCGCCTTGCCCGCCACCGCCTTTGGGCTGCTGAGTGCCAGCCTGCATGCCTATTCGGTGCTGCAGATGCCGGGCTTACCATACATCTATGCTGAGCCTGACACTCTTTGGACCCTGGTGGGCACTGCAGCTCTCTTACCGGCTGTGCGAGGGAGGCGTGGGGCTGCCACTAGTCACCTTTGGTGCCTGCCTCATTAGCGGTGGCTCTGCAGCCACCTTGCCTTCAGCCCAGCCCGGCCCAGCCCACCACCAAGACCCGATCGAAAACCTGAGTGCTGCCAGCCTGCCTGGGCCCCTTCACGAGTGGCCGCTGGTGGAGCCATGCCACCTTGCCCGCTGCCATCCCACGCACAGCTGGAATGAGAGTTACAGCGCCCACCAAGGCCCGAAGAGCACCAGACTCAGTGTAGCTGTAGCCCAGCGCCTGCAGCACCGAGTAGGCGTGCAGGCTGGCGCTCAGCAGCCCAAAGGCGGCAGAGGGTGAGGCGGCACAGGCAGCATGGCTCCACCCATGACGCCAGCAGCATGGGGCCTAGGGCAGCTGAAAAGTATCCCAGCAGCAGCTGGGCCAGCAGGCAGGGTGGGTGAGAAGCTCCCCGCCGGCCAGGCACTGAAGCTCCGCCACTGCCGCTGGGGGTGGGGGAGAGAGAGAGAGGGAGGGAGGGAGAGGGAGAGAGGGAGAGAGAGAGAGATCTGATCCAACCTTGGAGGGCTAGCGGCCTCTCTCTCTCTCTCTCTCTCTCTCTCTCTCTCTCTCTCTCTCTCTCTCTCTCTCTCTGGTAAAAAAATAGTTGAGACCTTCCAACTTTGCGAGATTTTTTTTTTCATGAGAAGTTGGAAGGTCTGAACTACGGTATTTTTTTTTACCGTAGTCCCACAGACTTGTTGCCCTGCACGCGCAGCAGAGAACGGAGCTGGAAAGCAGGTTAGTGAAGGGATGTGGCTGCCTTGGAGGGAGTGGGGAGGGTGCGGAACCTCCCTCTCTCACTCTCTCTCTCTCTCTCTCTCTCTCTCTCTCTCTCTCTCTGTGTGTGTATGAGAGAGTGTGTATATACCATACACACACACACACACACACACACACACACACACACACACACACACACAAAATGCACAATCTATTTTTCACCTGTTTTATGCAGATAGTCTCAGGTATCTTACTGAAGATGAGTGCTATTTTGTTTAATTAATAAAGATATCGTATAATAAAACTGATTGAATATTGCTTCTAGGAACATCAGATTCTTCCTGCAGCCCAGACATTTGCCTCACCAAACTATCAATGCAAAACAAGCTTTAAGTTCTAGCAATAGTTTGTACCTATGGCTCTCTCTCTCTCTCTCTCTCTCTCTCTCTCTCTCTCTCTCTCCCCCAGCAGCAGTGGCGGAGCTTCAGTGCCTGGCTGGCAGGGAGCTTCTCACCCACCCTGCCTGCTGGCCCAGCTGATGCTGGGACACTTCTCGGCTGCAGCAGGCCCCATGCTGCTGGGTGGAGCCGTGCTGCCTGTGCCGCCTTGCCTGCTGCCACCTTTGGGCTGCTGAGTGCTGGCCTGCATGCCTATTCAGTGCTGTGGGCATCGAGCTTACAGCTATGCTGAGCCCGGCACTCTTCGGGCCCTGTGGGCCAGCATAGACTGAGAAGAGGACGACAGGCAGGAGAAAGCCCAACCCGATGCAAACGCTGCCTCCAGCCGCCTCTTCATCATGGTGAAACTCTTCTTTGAAAGGACGATCTGCAGGTGGGGGGGGGGAGATTACCACATTTGCTGAAGAGCGGCACCCGCGAAGCAGATGTTTCGTGGATGGTGGGATGGCCTGCTGCGACCCTTCGGGAAGCTGGTGCAAGGGGCCGCTTGCCTCCCCACCTCATACCAGTACATGGGGGGAAAATAAGACCCTCCCAAAAAGAAGCCCTAGCCGTTTTTTCGGGGGTCAAAAGAAAATAAGACCCAGTCTTATTTTTGGGGAAACACAGTAATAGTCCCTGCCTGGTAGAGTACCACAGATCTTTACTTCCCTTTACTTTTGAAGATCTACTTGAAGCCATCGGGGAATTCATTCAACAGTTCAGGGTTCAATATAATCAGTAGGCCAATTAAAATGAGCTATATGCCATGAGTCTGGGCCATGCTGGAGGTCATTGAAATCCTGCCCTGATGCAAGACTGGATGGGACAGAACAGGTTAAAACTGAACCCAAGCAAAACAATACTATGGGTGGTGGACTAGGATTCTCTGTCTGCTCTAATGTTATCCCTTAATACGTAGAGAGTCACTATGACTGGTGTGTGTGTGTGTGTGTGTGTGTCCTCCTGGACTTGTAGTCCAGCCTGAATAGAGGCCATGGTGCAACCCTACCTTGGGCAGGGAGACCTTGCCACAGTGGCTCATGCCCTTATCATGACCCATTTGACTAATGGCACAAGCTCTTCTCCAGGGGTCCCCAACCCCTGGTCTGCAGACCCGTGTCAATCTGTGCCACACAAGTGGCAGGTGAGTGCGCAAAGCTCCATTTGTGCATGCACAAGATTAGGTTGTGCACATGAAACCATCCTCTCCCCCGTCACCACCTGCTGCCACTGCCAGTCCACGGAGCAGGAAAGGTTGGAGACTGCACTCTCCTCTGATGTGCAAATGTCACTAAAACCTGGCTTGGGAGCACATTGTGCTGAGTGTGGACCCCGCACAGGTCTCTCAAGGTCTTTGGGTTGGCTGGCACTGGGTTTTCTGTAACCAGAATTTGACCAACGTACCTGAACTTTGTGGGAGAAGCAAGTCATAGATCCTCCCTCTGGGAGTGAGGGGTTAAGGGCAGATGCTGATGTGAGGGGGGGGGCAGTGCTGGTCCTTTGGTTGAAAGTAAATAGGCTCCTTCCCTGATGGGCTTCCATTAACATCTTACAGTTGAATTCTTTTTTAGAGTGTTTAGGGACTTTGGTTTACTATTTATTGTTGTATTTCTGCTATTTTTAAAGATAACCCTTTCTTTTCATACATTCATTGTCAAGTTATAGTCTATATTTTGCTGTGCTGGCATTGCATCTTAGGAATGAATTTTCCAATTTTCCAAATGCTCCCCATTTTGATATAATTTAGGAGATTCAAGACTTGTTTGGAGTGTACCCCCTCATTCCTTTTCTGGGTAGTTGTACATTAAAATCATTGCAGAGATAAATGTGTGGATTGTGATACATTCTAAGACCAGTTTTGCCAATAAAGCTCTATTGAAGTTCCTTGCAGTCATGGCAGGCCCCTAGTTAGCATACCTTACGAGCTTCGAGATCTGTGGGATGCTTCATGGTGCGTGGGTTGTAGCCGTTATGCCTCTCCTCAATTACAGGGTCAAACAGCTCTGCAAAAACCTGGAGTCATAAGAGGACCATTGCTTAGCAATCATCTCAAGAAGCTCAAGGCTTGATAGGCAAGGAGGGTGGGCCTCTCAGCACTCACCTTATAGGATTCCTCATCTCCTGCTACCATGCCTACTGTCTTGATGAAGGGATGTCCGGGATTGTCCACCCCAGTCTGGATGCACTGATCCAAGGTCCAGCCAGCAGGTGTGGCTTTGTCACAGAGCCGAGTGTAGATGGCCGGTGTCAGGTTGCTGGCCATGCAGTTGTTATGTTTGCGCAGATCAGGGTACTCGGCACTGTGGGAGATGGTGGAAAGGGCAGGGTGAAAATGACAAGAGCTCTGCCTTTTGGCCTGAACCATTCCCATCTTTTCTTTCTCTATCCTTCAGGTAGAGCATTTGGACACTTGTTCGGTTCCTCTGCTTCTAGGGTTCTCCGATGCCTTCGGAGCAGCACTGGCTCTTCCCT
The DNA here is from genome assembly GCA_003457575.1 of Thermophis baileyi. Classification (NCBI taxonomy): domain Eukaryota; kingdom Metazoa; phylum Chordata; class Lepidosauria; order Squamata; family Dipsadidae; genus Thermophis; species Thermophis baileyi. Next base: position 230,096 of record QLTV01000207.1, read on the forward strand.
CCCTTGTCCCTGACAGGTGAGCCTTGGTAGCCTCCTATTTCTGCTAGGGAAACCTTACCCTTCGTCCCATCCCCAGCCCAGAGTTAGGTCATCTTTAGCCATATCGGTGTTCAGTTAGTGTTTCCTCCCTTATTCCACACCGAGGCATATACACCTTTATGGCAGAGATTGGCAACACCAGCAGCAGAGGCAGGAGAGAGATAAACAAGAATGGGAACGGTTAATGCGCAGCCAATCTTGTTTCCATCCAAGGATGGGTGGAGAACCATTAAATTTTCTGCTTCTCCGTCTTCTGTCAGCAGCCTTTTTGTTTTTGGGTGCCTTTGAGTCAGTGTTGACTCAAGTGTTGAGTGGTCAAGTCCCTGCAGTTTTCTTGGCAAGACTTCAGAAGTGCTATGCCATTGCCTCCTCTTTCTTTCTAGGGCCAAGAAACAGGATTGTCTCAAAGTCATCCAATTGGCTTCGTGTCTAAGGCGGGACTAGAATTCACACTCTCCCAGTTTCTAGCCTAATGCCTTAACCACTACACCAAACTGGCTCCCATGCCCTCTTAGTGACATAGTATTGCTGGCTATAGTGTTGGATACCTGCTGCAGGTTGAATACCACAGGGGAAGACACTAGGACCATTACAATTAATAGAAGTTAATTAATAAAGCTATTGCATCAGAGAGTTTTCTCCAATCTGGATCCATCAGCCCCAGTAGCAGTAAGGAGAATTGCCATGGCATCTGCTTGCAAAGCGCTTCCTTTCATTGGACAAGCTCTTCAAGCTCTCCCCCCTGGGAGTTGCTTAGTTTAGGCCATTGGTTCTCAACCTTTTCTTCACCATGGACCCCCTTTAAATACCTTTTGTGGACACGGACCCCCAAGACTTCACTCAAGATTTAAGTCATAACATTTCTTCAAGCCTTCGCGAACTCCCTGTGATGACATCACACACACCCCGGGGTCTATGGACCCCGGGTTGAGAACCATTGGTTTGGGCCAGTAGCAAAGGAAGTTTGCACGTTAATGAAGATCAGCTACTTTGTTAAGTGCCGACTAGCAGGCAGAGGGTGCCTAGTTAAGGTAAAAGTGGGACAATTCTTCTTCATTTAAAATATTTATTAGATTTGTATGCTGTTTGACTCACAAGTAAAAACATTAAAAAGATACCATCAGAAACAAAAATAAGAAATAGAGACAGCAAATTGACTAAATTATCTCACCGGGGTCAGAGTGGGGAGTTGGTTATTTTGCAGCTTGTACTTAGTAAGGTGCGCTTCCCAGAGTGGCAAATAGGAGAAGCTGGCTGGTCTAAGCAGACTGTGCTTAAATGTGGTTCAATCTGAGGTCACATGGATCCCAGTTCTGCCAGGACTCTGCCTTAATTCATAGTCCTGGGAAGGGCCACCTAGGAGACGGCCTGTTTTCCTCTCTTCCTACTTCCTGGTGCAAGGTGTCTCGGCTCTTGCCACTCAGAAGCTGGAGAATCCTCTCTACTCTGCTGATTCACCCTTTCCTCTGAGGCTTAGGCAGGTGGACATCTCACTTCAACCTGGAGTAGTTAAGCAACTGTGATGACCCCAATTCACAATCCCGCAGCAGAGTAATGCTTGCATTAAGTTCCCTTCCTTAATCTGCTTAGGAAGCCGCTCTCTCTTGACCTTATTGCCAATTTAGAGGGCCCTTGAACTCTTCTAAGGTATCTTGAGGAAGGGGTAGGGGCTGGGGAGGCGCTGGAAGGGCTCTGTCTGTGCCCTCCCTCCAACCAGAACCACACAGCGCACCAGTCTGGGGCCTGTAAGGCTCTTTCTCAGGAGAGAACAGCCTGCAGCTGGCTGGTCTCTCCAGCCGCAGCCCAAAAGTTGGGCGGGGCTTGGGCTCCATTCCTCCTTTGCAGATAAGGAAGAGATTTTCTCTCCTTTGCACCAGAAGCCTGGGCTCGCTTTGCACCTGCGGACCCGTGCTTGGCCCCAGGACAGCCTGCCCCTGCCTGTTCGGAAAGGGATTCTGGGGGGCTCTGCTTTGCCCAGGGTTGGGGGATGCTTCCAGGGCCCTTCTTGGGAGGATAACCACCCCTAGATTAGTGCTGTTTTGTGGGACGGGGGAGACCCAGAGCCAGGCAGCCAGAAGGCCCGGAAGGCGCTGACGCGGAGAGGGCTCCAGCCGGCTGCCTTTCTCTTTAGCTGCGCTGGGGAGAGGAAGCAACCCCTGGGCGTCTGGGCAGGCAGGAGTCCGGTTGGCGGCCCTGACCCCCCTTTCTGGGGGGCGCTCAGAGGCGAAGCAGAGGCCCTTTTTCTCTTGGCCCGGAGGCCAAACCCAACGGCCTCATTTTTGCGGCGCGGGAGAAAAGGGAGCGGCGCGCTCCTCAGTTCACGGAGGGTCTGAGAAGGGGACCCGGTTCCTCGAGGGGGCGGGGGGACCGCCGGCCTTCCGCCACGGCGCCCCAGGCCCCGCGCTCCAGCTCCGAAGAAGCCCTCCCGGGGGTCGCCGCCTCAAGGGCATCCCCAGTCGCCCCGGGAGCCATACCTTGGCGGGTAGAGGCGCCGCTTGGTCCTCTCCGAGGGGCCGGCGGAGTCGCGGGAGAAGAGGAAGCCGGCGCCCAGAGAGCCGGCGGCGCCCACCGCGGCCAGGAGGGCGGCGGATCTCCGGGCGGAGAGGGCGCGGGCGAAGGTGCTGGACATGGTGCCGCCGCGGGGAGTCTGA
>QLTV01000207.1:235219-262810 GCA_003457575.1 Thermophis baileyi
TCGTTGCAGAGCGGGATGGTTGGCTGCGCGCTCTGGCATGTCGTCCTGGACGGCCGAGCTGAAGGAGGGCGCTTCCGCGGCTAAGTTCTTCCTGGGCTGCCGAGATGAGGAGGTGGACTTCCCGGGAGCAGAGCTGAAGATGGAGGAGCTACCCTTCTTTGAGGATGAGGAGGAGGAGGAGGAGTCGGAGTCGGTAAAGGGGCTGCTTGCTCGGCCTGTACTGGCTTTGAGGCGGTGGGAAGCCAGGGAGGGCCGGCTGCCCCCCCCCCCGCGCCCAGGGAAGTGGGCTGGAAGTCCCCCGGAGGGCCTCAGGAGGGGGGCTGCCCTGTGTTCCCTCTTGTGCTTCTGGGGGCGTCTAGCAGGGAAGGCTCTGCCTGGCGGGAGCCCTTCCTCTTCTCTTGGAAGTCCTCCTTAGTTCGGGCCTGCGTGTGTTCCTGTGCCCCCCTCCCCCCCCCGTTTTGCTTTTGTGCCTGACTTTAAGGAAGAGCCCAGTGTTGCCAGACCACCCACTGCCCAAGGTGACGCTGCTGCTGCTGTGGCTCTCTTGCAGCCTCCAGAACGGCAGATTGTGGTTGGCATTTGCGCCATGACCAAAAAGTCCAAATCCAAGCCCATGACCCAAATCCTGGAGCGGCTGTGCAAGTTTGAATACATCGCGGTGGTGATCATGGGGGAAGACGTCATCCTGAACGAGCCAGTGGAGAAGTGGCCGACCTGCGACTGCCTCATTTCCTTCCACTCCAAAGGTTGGCCAGCTGGCGTCCCGGCTCCTCTTCCACCTGGGTGCTCAGCTGATGGTCAACATGGTTTTCCTCCCCAAATCTTCCAGGGTTCCCTCTGGACAAAGCCGTTGCTTACGCCAAGCTCCGCAACCCTTTTCTGATTAACGACCTTGATATGCAATATTACATCCAGGACAGGTAGGGTTGTGGAGGTGGATACACTTACTGGGGTATTATGGGCTGCATGGTACGTTGTGCCTCCAGCAGCGGCCCGAATCTGCACCCTGATCTTCCACCAGATCTTTGGGTCATTTTGGGCGGAAGCGGCTTAGAAGCCGGAATTTGCTTAACTGGGCTACCACCACCAGCAGGGAAGAGCAAGGCAGAGTAGAGCGAAGTAAAATCCCTCGCTTATCCTGTGGTCCGAATGTGGCCAAGCGGAGGTGTGCTCTGGCCACCCGGGGGGGGGGATCAGTCATGTCCCCTCAGCTAGAGACCCCTGCCTGTGTTCCTGTCCTCTGTAGGCGGGAGGTGTACCGGATCCTGCAGGAGGAGGGAGTAGACCTGCCTCGTTATGCGGTGCTCAACCGGGACCCTGATCGCCCAGAGGGTGAGTGTGGAGCAAGCAGGGCCGAGCCTCCTCCCTGGCCCACTTTGGAGGCTAGGCAAGGGGGTCAGTTGCCAGATAAGCAGGAAGGTGCCCCTTGGGCTGCCCTTAAACCCCCAGGGGTAGACCAGGGCCTGAGAACGTGCAACGTGTGGCTGGATTTGTGCAACCTAGTTGGGGAGGGCTAAGAGGCATTGTGAAAACCTAGAAAACGGATGTTGTGCAGGGCCGTCTCCTTTGTTGCCCAGAGCATTGCCAGGAGAGCCTTGGCATTAGAGGAAGGGTGGCCTGAAGGGTGCCCTGGGCCACTGGCCGATGCCCTCAGGAGAGGAAGTGGCTTCTGTCTTGTGCACAAAGAAGCACCAGGACGGCTCAGAACTTGGCTTTGCAGGCTGATGTCTGCTAAAGAGCTGCTCTTTTCCTTGATCGATAAAGGAAAGTATTTGTAACTCAGGGTTCAAATGAGGAGTTTTTGGTATTTTTGCAGACGTTTCATTACCCAAACTAGGTAACATCATCAGTGTGGACTAGACTAGCACTGTGTTTTCCTTGATCCTTGATCCTCTGTTAGGCTACAGGTTTACCTCCACCCACTCACCACCTGTTAGCCCCCTTGCCTCATCTTCAGGTGTGCCCAATCCCTTTGAACGCTATTGTTGCTGCAGGATGTGCCCCCTGCCCCCCTTGGTGCAGCCGTTTTGCATAGTGGCTTTCCAGCCTTTCCCCCTCCCTGCCACTCAGAGCCAGAGCCAGCCTCCTCCAAGGATGATCCTGGCTGTCTGGAGAAGCCTGGGGGCTCCATAGCTCCCCAAGGAAGGAAAGTTGAGTGGGGGTCAGCTTCCTGTCTCTGAAGGCCCTTGTGTTTGTGCAGAGTGCAGCCTGGTGGAAGGGGAGGACCACGTGGAGGTCAATGGGGCCACTTTCCCCAAGCCCTTTGTGGAAAAGCCAGTCAGCGCTGAGGACCACAATGTCTACATCTACTATCCCTCTTCTGCTGGCGGGGGCAGCCAGCGCCTCTTCCGCAAGGTGAGAAGGCTGCGGCTTTGACTGGTGCACCATCTGTCTGATGAGGGACGTTCCCAATAGCAGGATACCTGGCTATCCTCTCTATTTCAGGAGATTGTGTGAATAATACTTTTTTACAGTTACAACCAAAGCAGTAATCCCAAGCCAAAGAGACAGGGCACAGTACAATCAATGTCAAACATTGAAGGGGCGAATCGCTGGCACCAGGGTCTTCCAGTTCATTGTGGTTGGGTCCCCTTTCAGGTGCCAGATTTGAGAAGTTAAGGTAATGTTTCCGGGGTACCTTTCCTTCCTTTGAATATTCAGTAAAGTGGAAATCTGAATTCCAGAAGTTGATTAAGATTTTGATTAAAGCAATTTTGATTTTGCTCAGCTGGAATGAAGGTAATGAGGTTATGTACATAGGAATGTACTTTGGTTTTATTGAACAACAGGAATAACTTCATCTTTTCCATTTTAAACACCATTGGTAGGAAATAAGTAGTGGCATAAGGCAAGCGGTACCCAACCTTTCCACCTTGTGGCCTGGCCCGGCGCGGGGGGAGGGTGTGTGAGTGGTAGGCACACGCACGTGCACACAACTCCTTTGGTGTGAGTGGCGGGTGCACGCGGTCTCCATTGGCGTGAATGGAGCTTCTCACATGAGCGGAGGGCGCTTGCATGCACACAAAGCTCCACTTGTGCGAGTGGAGGTCCTTGAGCAGAGGGCGCTTGTGCTCGCGTGCAAAGCTCCATCCACATAAATGGAACTTTGCACAGGAGTGCCCTCTGCTTGGGCAAGTGGAGCTTCGCGTGTGTGCTTGCCCACCACTCTTGTGAGTGGAGCTTCGTGCATGTGCGCCAGTGGTGGGATTCAAATTTTTTTGCTGCGGGTTCTGTGGGCGTGGCATGCTTGGTGGGCGTGGCAGGGGAAGGATACTATAAAATCTCCATTCCCACCCCACTCCAGGGGAAGGTTACTGCCAAATCCCCATTTCCTCTTTCATCTGGGACTCGGGAGGCAGAGAATAGATGGGGGCGGGGCCAGCCAGAGGTGGCATTTACCGGTTCTCCGAACTACTCAAAATTTCCACTACCGGTTCTCCAGAACTGGTCAGAACCTGCTGAAACCCACCTCTGATGTGCGCACTTGCCCATTGCTTGCGCGACCCAGTTTGAAACAGGCAACAGGTAGTGGGCCACGACCCAGGAGTTGGGGAATCCTGGCATAAGGAATCCATTACATTTTAGCAATAGCAGTTAGACTTATATACCGCTTCATAGTGCTTTACAGCCCTCTCTAAGCGGTTTACAGAGTCAGCATATTGCCCCCAACAATCTGGGTCCTCATTTTACCCACCTCGGAAGGACGGAAGGCTGAGTCAACCTTGAGCCGGTGAGATTTGAACCGCCGAACTGCAGCTATAGCAGTCAGCTGAAGTAGCCTGCAGTGCTGCACTCTGACCACTGCGCCACCTCGGCTCTGTGCCTCAAACCAGGAGACGTTCCCGGACTTTTGTTACTCCTGCCTGTTCGTCTCAGGCCTTGCTGTCTTTTGCCCCTTTGTGTGAGGTGTCAGCTGCTCCAGGGCTCGTGGCCCATCTCTTTCGAGGTGCAGCTCACCTCTCTAACTGAGTTCCCGAACTGTTTCAGATTGGGAGCCGCAGCAGCGTCTACTCTCCAGAGAGCAGCGTACGGAAGACCGGATCGTATATTTATGAGGAGTTCATGCCTACAGATGGCACGGATGTCAAGGTAGGAGGGGGTGCTTCTGGGGACCTGCTGAGAGGAGTTCTCTGAGCTGGGCAGGCAGCCTGGTCGCCAAGGTTCCTTTGAGACCCTCTTGGCAGCTCTGAGTGGGGTGACGTTGCTGGTGCTCTTTCATTCAGGTCTACACGGTGGGTCCCGACTACGCACACGCTGAGGCACGGAAGTCCCCTGCTCTCGATGGGAAGGTGGAACGGGATAGCGAAGGAAAGGAGATCCGCTACCCAGTTATGTTAACAGCCATAGAGAAGCTGGTGGCCCGTAAAGTCTGTGTGGCCTTCAAGGTTAGTCTTTCCCTCTGACTTGTGGCCTCCTGGAGCCCTCCCTGAAGTTCTTAGCTCTTGTTGCTGAAGCCTGGAATGCCTGGACAGGTCTTGGGGCCACCCTCCCCTCCCCAAATAGAGTAAGGTCAATGTTTTTCCCTGGCTCCGAAGTCTCAGGCTGTAGGTGCTGCTTCGCCCTGTCCCTGCATCTCCCTGCTAAAGCTCTGTGACAGAGAAATGGAGGTTCTCTGTTGTGTTCGCCTCCTCCTGCAATCCCCTGGCTAGGGTGGTAGGGTGGGGCTGAGGGGCTCCTTCTGTTGGTAGAGTACCTCAAAGAGCCCTGTGTCACTTCCCTTGGGTCCCGTCTCACCCTTTGCAGCAGACAGTGTGCGGCTTTGACTTACTGCGGGCCAACGGCCAGTCCTTCGTCTGTGATGTCAACGGCTTCAGTTTTGTGAAGAACTCTATGAAGTACTATGATGACTGTGCCAAGCTCCTAGGGTGTGTGGTGCTTCGGTTGATCGTCCTCTCCTGGAAGGGGAGGAGGAAGGGGCCAGCGCACGATTGGTCTGAATCCAGTCTGCCTCGGGCTGGTGGCCCTATTGCAAACCTGGGAGAGGTGGTTTCCAACCAGTCCCTCCTCTCCCTGCCAGGAACATCATCATGCGTGAAATGGCTCCCCAGTTCCAGATCCCCTGGTCCATCCCCACGGAAGCAGAAGACATCCCCATCGTGCCTACCACTTCAGGGACAATGTTAGTGTTGGCTGTGCTGGCCATGCTTCCCTTTCTGGTCGCTGCTTGTGATGATGGTTCCTGAGGTTGGCCTGTCAGTAGGAGGCACATTCTTTTTTAGAAAGACCACGTAGGTTTGGGGTCCTATTTACGGTATTGTTGGATTTTCTGATAACAACAAGATGTGGAGTTGGTATTAATGCGCAGGAGCTTCTGGGTACAGAAAATTCAGTCCGTGGAAGTGTTCGTAACAAAAACAGATCAGGTGAAATGCTGCCCTTCCCTCTTCTTCTGTCTAAGATTTTGGAGGGGTCCCTTTTGGGCTGAAGGCCCACAGCAGCTCCTGGAGTTCAGCTGAAATCAGTGCCCAAGTTCTGAGGCTCGGCTGTAGGAGGTTCAGGGAAGCCAAGGGGGAGGCCAGGCCAGAAGGCGTGGCTGGAGAGCCCAGGGCAGGATGTTCCAGCTGTTCTCTTTCTCTGCTTGTTGGTGATGGTGAAAAAAAATGGAGCAATATTTTCTGGAGCTGTGGGAACAGCGATTGCAAATTTAGGTGGCGTTTGGTCATCAGAATCTTTAAAAAGACAAGGGTTTTTGTAAAACTTAAATGTTCTATAAAAATTAAAATTCAAGATTTTATAGCTCCAATATTCTAAATTTCATCATCATCATCATCTTAGCCATTGTCTATCCACTGCAGGATGAAGGCCTCTTCCACATGTTTCAACCAATACATTCCTGAGCTTTCTTTTGCCAATTGGGCCCGCAATATTTGCTGATGTCGTCTCTCCATCTTGTTTTAGGTCCCTTTCGTGGGTGCTTTTTATCAAGTGGGATCCATTCTATGACTGCCTTGGTCCACCTGCCCTCAGTTCTTCTTGCTATGTGACCAGCCCATTTCCATTGCAATTCTTTGACTCTCTTGATGGCCTCGTATGCTTGTGTTTGTTCTCTAATCCATGTGCAGGTCTTTCTATCTTGTCTTGTGATGCCGAGCATGTATCTTCTCATGGCTATGTGTTAGAGCAGGTAGCACACACTGATCAAAAACTTTTCGCTTCAGGCATAGGGGGAGGTTGTTCTTGAAAATTATGCTTAGCTTGCCGAATGCCTGCCAACCACATTTAACACGCTGTTCAATTTCCTTTATTGTATCACCTTCCATTGAAATCCGCTGGCCAAGGTATATGTAGTGGTCTACTACATCTAGTTCTTCTCCAGATATAAATTTTTTTCTTTCTTTGGTAAATTTATTAAACATAATCGGGCTCTTTTTCAGTTTTATTTTTAAGCCAAATGGCTCTCCCGCTTTGTGCAGCCTTTGTATGTGTCTTTGTAGCTCTTCTGGGTCTTGTGAGAAGAGAACATCATCATCTGCACATCTTAAGTGATTTAAATAGGCACCATTGATTTTTATTCCATCTTTTGCCCAGCCTGGTTTGTGAAATTCAAGGCAGGCTGAGAAAAGGATAGGTGATACTGTGTCGCCTTATCATACACCTCGTTCTATGTCGATTTCCACTTTAAGATCATTAAAGCAAATTGTTGCCATTGTTTTTTCATATATTGATTGTAGTAAGTTTATGTAAGCAATGTCTATGCCTTGGCTGAGCAATGCCTTCATGATTGCTGGCTGGAATACTGAGTCAAACGCCTTTTTGTAGTCAACGAAGGCCACGCACAGAGGCTTGGTGTACTCGTGCCTTTCAATGACTTGATGAACAACCTGGATGTGCATTGTGCTGTAGCCATTTCTGAAGCCTGCCTGCTCCTTTGGCTGTGCATCATTTAATGTTCTCAACATTCTTTTTGCTATTATCTTGGTGAAAACCTTGTAGATGACTGAGAGGCTTATTTGGTGATAGATCTTTAAATCATCTTGGGCCCCTTTCTTGTGTATAAGAATCACTTCAGCATTTTTCCATGCATTGGGTATTTTTTCTTCTCTGAGGCATCTCGAGTATAGTTTTGCTAGTATCCTGTGTAAACTGTGATCACCAGCTTTCAGCATTTCAACTGTAACACAGTCATTTCCTGAAGCTTTGCCATTTTTCATTGATTTTATGGCACTTGATAGTTCCTCCATTAAGATATCTGGCATTTCCTCTTTTGTGACTGTTGTTACTTTTGAGTGATCTTGATTTTTGTATAGCTCCGAATAGAATTTTCCAATTATTTCTAACATTTCCTGTCTTGTTCTACACTTAGAGCTATCTTCACATTTCTAAATTAAGAAAGATGAAATAGCACCTCAAGCTCTGGATTAAAATAAAGTCTTTGCCTGGTTTTAATTAAGGCAGCGCTCTTTGGCAGCTTCTCAGTCTCGGGACCTTTCCCCCCATTCACAGCTGGTGCTGTGCAGAAGGCTGCTTCTCCTTTATCTCTAAAGCCTCGGTGCAGAGAATCCTTGCAGGCTGATTAGCTTGCTTCCAATTAGAGATCCACTTAGGATGCAAACATGGGTCTTGCATTCTCTGCCATTCTATGGTTTTCAGAGCTCAGAAGAGAGAAGGGGAGTCCACACAAGGCTTTTCCTTCATGCGTGGATAGCATTCTGAGAGGAGAGTCCTTTTGGCTTTGGCTTCCCAGGGTCCGGGGCTGAGACGTCCTGGTCAGAGGAGGCCTTGGGATCTCCTAGGCATTGGCCATTGTAGGAAGGAAGGAGGGGTGGGGGGGCATCCTATGAGCTCAAGCATCTCTCTTGCAGGATGGAGCTACGGTGTGTGATTGCAGTTATAAGGCATGGTGATCGGACCCCCAAACAGAAGATGAAGATGGAAGTGAAGCATCCCAGGTATGGTGGAGTCCCTGGGTGTCTTGCAGCCGGGGCCTCTTCTGCAGGACAAAAAGGTTCCAGGACAAAATGAGCTCCCAAGAAAGGGCATGCATAAATGTAGCAAACAACCACTAATGTTAGTAACCTGCTTTGCTTTTGCTTCTGCTGTTGCCAGATTCTTTGTTCTGTTTGAAAAATACGAGGGCTACAAAACTGGGAAGCTGAAGCTGAAAAAGCCGGAGCAGCTTCAGGTGAGTTTGGGGCTCCCTCTGGTCTTAGAGGAGCCATGCAGGTGAAGCTCTCACCCTCCATTGGTCAGTCTTGCGTCTGTCTTCCTGGATGGGGGGCCCCTGGGGGGGCCGAGGGACGCGGCTAAGGAGCCTGTGCCTTTGATTCCTAGAGCCCTTGGGCCCACAGACCTGAGCAAGCCTTTGCCCTGACAGGAGGTGCTGGACATTGCTCGGCTGCTGGTGCAGGAGCAGGGCGCTCTCGGGGATGCGGTGGCCGAGGAGCAGAAGTCGAAACTGGAGCAGCTCAAGACTGTGTTGGAGATGTGAGCAGCGACTTGTCTCCATGGCCCCTCTGTCCCCCCCAAACCTCTGGGAGAGTAAGATCAACCTTGCAAGCAACTCTTGCACTTTCTCGCATGTCCCCAGAAAGGGTGGACTCCCTCTGACTGGGGGCACTTCCTCCTACACCACAACAGAACCCTGGGCAGGAGGGAGGCAGTTGGGTGCCCTTGCAGCTTCTCCATTTCAGTTGTGGGTAAAGCCAGAGGTTTCATGCCCTTTGTTATTCTGGCAGGTACGGGCACTTCTCTGGAATCAACCGCAAAGTGCAACTGACCTACCTGCCTCATGGGCACCTGAAGGCATCCAGTGAGGAGGAAGGCAGGTTTGGGGTCTTGTAGTGGGGGGGGGGCATGAAGGCAGCTGTGGGGGAAGATGGTTGCAGAAGAGCCCTGCCAATTTCATAGGATGAAGACCCTGATTGCATGCACACACCTATAGACACAAGGAGGGGCATTCTGGGTGGTGGGCGAATGGGGATCACTTTTACTCCTTCATGCAATGAGGAAATTGAGAATGTAAGCTGAGAAAGCTTCAGTTGAAATGCCAATCCTTGTGAAGAAGGGAAGCTACTGCTCCCCCCCCCCGCTGCACTTGCCAAACAATCCCCACTTAGGGGGAAAGTGCCAACTGACAAGAGGCGGGGGGGGGAGCAGAACTGAGGTTGCTTTTGTGCAGCTTCCAGGCCTCAGAGGCCCCTAGCAACCTTCTCTCCTCCCCTCATCCGGTTTCACCAGCTCTTGCCCCTCTGCTCTGGTCTGGAGGTTGAGGAGTGGGCGGTAGGTCTTCATTCAAGAGCTATGGTGGCACAGTGGTTAGAATGCAATATTGCAGGCTACTTCTGCTGACTGCCAACTGCCAGAGGTTTGGCAGTTTAAGTCTCACCGGCTCAAGGTTGACTCAACCTTCCATCTTTCTGAGGTGGGTAAAATGAGGACCCAGATTGTTGGGGGCAAGAGGCTGTAAACCGCTCAGAGAACACCGTGAAGCACCGTGAAGCGGTATAAACTGTAAGTCTAAGCGCTATTGCCATTCCGGCCCAGCCCTGGCAGGAGATGACTCTCGTTCTCTCTGTGTGCAGATCTCAAGGAAGCCTCCCCGTCTTTGCTCTTGGTGCTGAAGTGGGGGGGCGAGCTGACTCCTGCCGGCCGAGTGCAAGCAGAGGAGCTGGGCCGAGCCTTCCGCTGCATGTATCCAGGGGGCCAAGGTGAGCCTGGGCTTTGCTTGCTGGCTCTGGGGGGAGGCAGAGGCGGCAGCTGACAGCATCTTGGTAGCCACCTCCAAAGTGGGGTCCTTTGGAAAGGAAACCCCCTTCAGAAGGAGGAAGAGCGTCCTTTGACCTCTGCATCTGCACCAAAAGGATCTTCTGGGCTGGTTGGTGGAATCGGATTGCAGCGCTTGGGCAGCGTTGGTCTTAAGGGCTCTGATCGTGGTTGCCTTGGAAGCCCCATCCAGTCTCCATGGTCCTGGGCAGCAAGCCAACTTCTGAGTACTCAAAACTTCTCATCAGGCAAGGTGGTCTTACGGGAGAAACTGACCTTTCCTGATCAAGTGGTCTTAAGAATTCAGAAGTTTATTGAACACTTTTGTGAATAGAGTAGATCTTTGATGTTCTGCGTAGTTGGCTCCCTCTGAGGGCTGAGCTGCACCTTTTGGGGTCAGTCCTGCGTGTCCTCAAGATTTCCCTCCTGAGCCTCCCATTAGGAGCTGTGATCCTGCTTCCTGCTCCTCCGGTCATTGGATGGCCATGATGGTTCTGCATGGGAAGCAGGAAGCAAACAGCAAGCCCTGAACTCCTGGCCTCTCCCATCTAAAGCTGCCTCAGCCCACATTCTCTTCCCCCAACCTTTGGCAGTTCCCCTCTTCTCTATCATGCATGTGGCCTTTGGGCCAGATCCTTCTCCCTCACACTCTTAACTGCTTCGTGCCCCCATCCCCATTGTGAGTTGGAGGATATCTCATCTCCCTCTCCCTCCCAAGCCAAAAGACAGAAGGTCCATTGTAGATGAACCAGGCACCTTCAGGCCTTCTTGACACAACAGGTACCCAGCTCTCCTTTTTGGCTGAGCTACAAGAGGACGGCATGGACGTCTGTAGGTCATTGGAGGGGGCTGCTGCTGTGAGCCAGGCTGGTTGTCTGTGCTTTGGAGTGGGGCTCCAGTGACAGCAGGCGGCTCCTCTGGGTCTGAGCCCCATGCCGGCAGCACAGCTGCTGGTCTCAAAGCAGGAAAGAACCCCCCAATCTTCCTGGAACAGCCAGACAGCAAACAGCAGAAGGCAGAGGGAAGAATGAAGGTGATTGGAAACTGGGCACGTGGGCCATGAGCTTCTTTGGTGCTCGTGAGAAGGACATTTGGGCGTGTGCTGTGAAGTTTTGGGCTGGTCTTGACAGGAAGAGAATGTAGGGCTTCTCCAGTTGGATGTTTGTAGCTCTTCTTATCCATCCCGCCTCCTTTTTGTCTGCTCGGAGACGCTGTCTCTCCCAATACTCTGACCTGCAGCCCTGGCAACCTGCCCGCTCAGTGGATTTTCTGCCCTTTGAAGAGGGTACTGCGAAAATAAAATGCCCCCACTTCTGGAACGGCCACAGGGTTTCTCTTTCCTGCCCAGGAGACTATGCTGGTTTTCCAGGCTGTGGCCTCCTTCGACTGCACAGCACCTACCGCCACGATCTCAAGATCTACGCCTCCGATGAGGGCAGAGTCCAGATGACCGCAGCAGCATTTGCAAAGGTTCCTGGGAGGGGGAGTTCCAGTCAGGCCAGCAGAAGCTGTGGGAGGGCTTGGGTCCCTTCCTCACCCTCCGTGTCTCCCCAGCACTCTGCCTGGCTAGAGCAGGGGCCCTGCAGGGGCTTCCTTTGCAGAGTGGAGAGGTGGGGAGGAGAGGCTGAAGCCGTGTCTTCCCACAGGGCCTCCTTGCTCTGGAGGGGGAACTGACGCCCATCCTAGTGCAAATGGTGAAGAGTGCCAACATGAACGGCCTGCTGGATAGCGACAGTGACTCCCTCAGCAGCTGCCAGCACCGGGTGAAGGCTCGTCTGCGGGAAATCATGCAGAAAGACGTCTCGTTCTGCACAGAGGACTATGAGAAGGTGACGGAGGTGTATTTCTTTGGTCTTGAGAAAGGCTTTTGTAGGCACCCCAATCCCAGCAAAATGGCTGAAAGGTCCCAAACTTTAGCAGCAGTCAGAAAGGCAGCCAAAGGTGGTTCCATCGGGCTGCTATGGCCTTTCGCTGCTGCTCTGGCTGAAGGGAAGCTCTCTAAACAGGACGGTTCCAAGGCCTTTGTGCTGTCTGGCAACTGGGCCATGGCAGCTCTGTTCTGTGGCAGACGTTTTAGTCTCTCTGGGGGGGCACAAAAGAGCACTAGCTGCTAGAGGAATGGTTGGAAGTGCCCCTGCCAAGACCTTCCCAAGGTTGCTGTTCAAAAAATTGCAAAAGTCTTTTCTGGCCACCAAGAAAGGGCTCTGGCAGGCAAGGGGCCTTGGCCTGATCCGGTTCATCTGCTCTCAAGGTGAAGGTGAGGAGCTTAGGGTGGTGGTGAAGGCTGCAGCCTTTTTCCTAAACTCTGGCTGGTCACAGCTATAAAGCTTCAGGAGGCCCAACTTAACCAGGTGAGTCAGGCACTGAGAAGGCCTGGAGTCTGAGGGCTGGACTGCGGTCACCCAGCTCCAGAAACCCTTTCCCTGGGCAAGATGCCCACTCAGCCACATGGAAGAGACCATATTCTTTAGATGCATTTTTGTTTAGATTTTCTTTGGGATATCGTATAGATTTCATTGAGGGCCGCATCAGGGTTGTGTTTGACCTCGAGGGTCCGGGTTGGGCGTGGCCAGCTCGACGTCACTCGTGTCGGGGGCGCCTGTGGCAGCCTGAGCGCTCTGCCAGCGAAAACAGGCTCCCGAGTTCCGTTTTCGGCTGCAATGACCTCCTGCTGCCAGCGAAAACAGCTCGGGAGGGTCGCACGCAGCCCTCCCAAGCTCCATTTTCACTGGCAGAGGCACTGCGGGCCGGTCCTTTGCTGTTTCCAGGGCGGCCAGATCTAAGCACCCGTGGGCCGAATCCGGCCCCCGGGCCTTGAGTTTGACACCCCTGATATAGAAGTAGACTTGATTGCTCTGGTTTCTTATCTTTGCTGGGAGAGAGAGTTATAGAAATAGAAATAACAGAGTTGGAAGGGACCTTTGAGGTCTTCTAGTCCAACCCCTGCTTAGGCAGGAAACCCTACACCACTTCAGACAAATGGTTATCCAACATCTTCTTAAAAACGTCCAGTGCTGGAGCACCCACAACTTCTGGAGGCAAGTTGTTCCACTCGTCAGGAAATTTCTCCTTAATTCTAAGTTGCTTCTCTCCTTGATTATTTTCCACCCATTGCTTCTTGTCCTACCCTCAGGAGCTTTGGAGAATAGCTTGACTCCCTCTTCTTTGTGGCAGCCCCTGAGATATTGGAACACTGTTATCATGTCACCCCTAGTCCTTCTTTTCATCAAACTAGACATACCCAATTATGGAACTGTGTTGGCTTTTTTGGCGGCTGCTGCACACTGCTGGCTCATATTTAAATGGTTGTCCACTAGGACTCCAAGATCCCTCTCACAGTTACTACTATTGAGCAAGGTACCACATATACTGTACCTGTGCATTTTGTTTTTCTTGCCTAAATGTAGAACCTTACTTTTTTCACCATTAAATTTCATTTTGTTAGATAGCGCCCAATGTTCAAGTCTGTCAAGATCCTTCTGTATCTTAAGCCTATCTTCTGGAGTGGCGCTTTCCTGCCTGCTGGACTTCAATGGGAGGTTCCCCTTTAATCCCATGGCTCAAGGTGGACTTTGGTGTCCCTCTGTGCTGTCCAATCATGTGCAAAACTCTGGAATGGTGCTTCGCTGGCTCCTCTGTTGCTTCCGGCCAGTCAGCCAAGGCAGCCTCTTCCTCAGGCATCTGCAGGGCCGCCTCAGCAGGTGGCTGCAGTAGCCTTGCCTGATGAACAAGGTCAGGCTTGGACTGGCTTTGATGGGAGATTGCCAGGCTGCGCTGAAAAAGCTTCAAAGGTTTCCCCTGTCTAGTTGTTTCCAACTCAAGGGAGCGGAGCTCATCTCTGTTTCTTAGCCGAGGGAGCCAGTGTTGTCCAAAGATGCTTCTGTGATCATGTGGCCTGCATGAAAATATGAAACGCTGTTAGCTTCTCCCCAAAGTGGTACCTATTTATCTACTCGCATTTGCAAGCTTTCAAACTGCTAGGTAGGCAGGAGCTGGGGTAAGTAACGGGCGCTCACCAGGGGTGGGTTCTAACTTACCTCGCTGCCGGTTTGCTTCCTCCCACACCGCATGGCCGCGCCTCGTGGGCGCATGCGCGCCTCATGGGCGTGCGCATGCACAGTAAAAATAAATAAATAAATAAATAAAAATGCCGAAAACAAAAAGGTGACACATGCGCAGTGCCGGAAACGCAGCTTCTGCCCATGTGCAGAAGAAAAAAAAATTTTTTCAAAAAAAATAAAATTAAAAAAAGATGGCGGCGCCCACGGACCGGCACCGACCGAACCGGATCGGTGACATCATCGTGACATCACCAGCAGGTCGCTACCGGTTCGGGAGAACCGGTCCAAACCGGGAGGAACCCACCTCTGGAGCTCACCCTGTGGTGTGGTGCTTGGGTCTTGAACCTGGGCTGCCAGCTTTCCAGCTGACAAGCCCAGCGTCTCAACCGCTGAGGCCTCGCGCTGCCCCTAAACATGGATATCAAACATCGATCCTAGCAGAAGGATCCATCTGCTCCAAAGCCATCCACTTCTGTGTGGTTGCCAAGGAAACTGCACAGAGGTGTACATTAAGCCACTAGAAATCAAACTTACCATGAGGCCATCTTATCCTTGCCTTTTTGGAAATGAATCCTGTTTAATGTATTTTTACAAGGAGTATTTGTTCTATTGTTGGTGGTTTTATTGAAGGCTGCAGTTTTATACACAGCTTCTCTGGAGGAGACAAGAAAGAGGAGGGCAGCCAGCCAGATCCAAAACCTCCTGCTGGGGGTTGCTCTTGCTAAAGCTCCTTTTTCCAAGAAGAAAAAGAAGGCCTCCCTTGAGGAGGGAATGCTGTAGACTTTGCCATTCTCTACTATCCCCCAGGGGTTTAGAGCCCTTTAAGAAAGAATCCATCCTGGGAGGTCTTGCAACAGGTTTCTAAGGAGTGGTATCCCAGAATAAAGATGATTTTGGTTCACCATCACCTGGGATCTAGCTCAACTGCACAAGATGGACAGCATTGCCAAACCTAAGCCTGTTGAGGGCTAACCATTCCTCTGCAAGGTTTGAATGTCTCCTGACATATTGCCTCCTTAATGGGTATTAAAGAATAAAAAAGCAAATAATTCTGATTACCCCAATACGGAGCTATCACAAGTGAATAGCGACAATTCAGGGAAAGGCACTCAGGAATGAGAACAGTTCTATAAAAGTATCAACAGTGCTAGAGAGAGAGCACCACAGGAATTGAGAGGACTAGATGTGATTCCTGTTAAGGACTGTAACATAATTCAATTTTCAACAAACCTGAGTTACTAGAAGCTTGGAGAGTTTACGCAGGAGTTATGCATGTGTCATCTCTCTCTTTTTTTTTTTTTGCTTATTTTAAAAACTCTCAGAAATGAAACTTTATCAAAAATAGGTTGGGCATCTGTTCACTGGCATCCAATTAGAATAATGTAATAAGGGTATATAAACCTTTCGAAGAAAGTAGAAGTGTGCAAATACATGCAGTTCCTAAAGTTGACATAGGAGTAGCCTTTGTGAATGGCAATAATTGCACATTTAATTAATGATTATTGATTGAATCAATAGAACAGCTTGCCTGCCAGAGTTGTGGGTGTTCCATCGCTGGATGTTTTCAAGAATAGACTGGGCAACCATTTGACCAGGATGGTATAAGGTCTCCTGCCTTGAGCAAGGGGTTGAAGACCTCCCAGGTCCCTTCCAACCCTATGATACTATGTTATATATTCTTATTACTGTAATTCAAAGCCAATTGGATTATAGCCATTATTTTCAAATCTTGCTAACACTTGGCATCTCCAGTCAGGGGTTTTGGCTTCCAATCACATGTGCAGTCAGGATTCTTGCTGGAGCAAATAAACTCAATATGCAGGCATTCCTCAAGACGGAGTGAAATAGACTACATTTCCCAATGGCTTCTGCTTTCAAGTCCTAAACTCCAGAGATGCCAGTTGAGCATGGTGGAGCCAGTTGGCCCAAATCTGGGCAGCAGCCTGGTTGGTCCCTCATGGGCACCGTTGACCCTTTGCTCTGATTTCTCTCCAGCTAGCACCAACAGGCAGTACTTCGCTCATCAAGTCCATGGGAATCATTGGGAATCCAGTGGAGACCTGCGAACAAGTCTTTGAGCTGATTGAGAGCCTCACTTCCCAGATCCAGAAACGTCTGGAGGACCCCAAGTCTGCTGGTATGAGAGTCGTTTCCTTTGCAGCAGAAAAAAGTGGGAGTTGCATGGACATGGCCCGTGCCACAGTGGGCCGCTTCTGAGATGGTGGATCTTCTTTGCTTTTCTAATAAAACTCTTGAAGAGTAGCTGGGGCCAAGGGGCAAAGTCCTGGGGAGTGTGAAAGAGGCCCAGGGCTTAAGAGGCCTTGTATTTGGCTCCTCTCTCCAAAGGGAGTTTGCTCTTCTGCTCCCCCAGCTTTTCTGGATTCTCAAAGCCAAACGTGGTCCTTGGGTAGCAGTATTTTTGGGGTTGCTGCTTGCGGACATCCTGGAGTTGTAAGAAACAACCGGTCTGCCATCCAGGATTCAGCTGATCTGTCCCTTCACATGGCACTGATGGATTGTTCTGGCTTGGCAGACTTGCAGCTGTACCACAGCGAGACCCTGGAGCTGATGCTGCAACGCTGGAGGAAGCTGGAGCAAGACTTCCGACTGAAGAACCGACGTTACGATATCAGCAAGATCCCCGACATCTACGACTGTGTCAAGTATGACATCCAGCACAACGCTGGCCTGCAGCTGGAAGGCACCCATGAGCTGCTCCGGCTCTCTAAGGCACTGGCGGACATCGTCATCCCCCAGGTATGGGGCAAGCCTCGCTCCTCTGCCACTCCGGTCAGGCTGTGTTGTGCTGAGGCTGCCCTGCAAACACTCTGGCCTTTCGCAGGAATACGGCATCAGCCAGCAGGAGAAGCTGGAGATTGCGGTGGGCTTTTGCCTGCCTCTCATCAAGAAGATCCAGCTGGACCTGCAACGAACCCACGAGGACGAGTCCGTCAACAAGCTGCACCCCTTGTAAGACGTGGGCAGATGCCCAATTTGCCCCTGACAGGGTGGGCTTGGGCCGGGTTGTCTGAATACGGGAAGCCAGCTGATGACGCCCTGTGGTCCTTCCCCCGGCTTCTGGGCTTGCAGAGGGGGCCTTGGGGGCCTTTGTGACCCAGCCCTGCCTGCCCAGCAGGGTGACTCTTGCTGCCTGGCTGGTCTGCTTGCAGGTATTCCAGGGGAGTCCTGTCTCCAGGGCGCCACGTCCGGACACGTTTGTACTTCACCAGTGAGAGCCACGTCCATTCCCTGCTTAGCATCTTCCGCTATGGAGGCCTGCTAGATGTAAGCTGGGAGCAACCACCAGGACACTTCGGGGTGCCATGTTCAGGGTGTTGCTCAGAGCTTTGTCTCCATTTCTCAGCATGAGCCCCACTGACAGAGGCTTCTGAGTCCAGAGCCCTCCTGTTTCAGGGACTGGGGCACTTGTGCCAGAGATGGCCGTTCTTTGGTGGCTCCCTGTTCAGCCTCCTTTTGGTCCTGGTCTCCTGAGGGGCAGCTGACGCGTGATGGGCTTTGGAGTCCTGTGGGGCTGCAGAAGGAAGGGGAGCTGCCTTTGCCTGAGGCCAGCCAGGAGTGGAGGGAATGCAGCAGCAACTCCCCGAGGCCCCCTTACTCAGGGCTCCCTGCCCAGCTTTGCCAGGACTTCAGCCCGGCCTCCCTCTGCTACTCCCTTCCATGCCAGGCCTCGAAAGATGCCCAGTGGAAGAGGGCCATGGACTACCTGGGAGCCATTTCAGAGCTGAACTACATGACCCAGATTGTCATCATGCTGTATGAGGACAACAACAAGGTGAGGGCGGGGCCGGCTAGAGCTGAGCCAGCTGAGCACTTGGGCCCGTCTCATCCACTGTGTGTCCTTTGCAGGACCCGTCGTCCAAGGAGAGGTTCCACGTGGAGCTGCATTTCAGTCCTGGAGTGAAAGGCTGCGAGGAGGAAGGCAGTGCCCCAGCGGGATGCGGCTTTCGCCCGGCCTCTGCAGAGGTGAGCTTGTGTCCAGGTAACCTCCTCTCTTTGGAGGGCAGCTGGATGCCAAAGCAGGGTGTTTCCTGTCACACACACAGCATCACGCTGTTCCTGCAGCAGCAGGAGTGACAGAGAAACAGCTGCAACCTTTTCTTGTTACTCTAACAATACTTCTATCTCTCTTTTCCTCTTAAAGAGAAAACTTTGGCACAAATGTATTAAGCAACCTGCAAGCTGCAAAAGCAAGGAAGGAGAGCTCTCCTGTCTCGGCAGCCCAAAGCCGGCCAGCTTGCTTCTCCTTCCCCACTGTTAGCAAGGCAGCTTCCGTGCCCAGAGAGAGGTTCCCACTGCTTGGAGCATCACAACCTCGGCTTTCTTACAGAAGGAGGCCAGAAAGCCGGAGCAGGGGAGTCTGGAGGACCTCGCTGAGTCCAAGGGCAGTGATGAGACAGACAGGGCGGAGGCCCGGTCCCCGCAGCCTTCAGAGCCAGTCTGCATCCAGCGCCGGTCACCCTTGATCCGGAACCGCAAGGCTGGCTCCATGGAGGTGAGCGGGGGAGCTGGAAGTGGAGGGGAGCAATGCGTCTCAGCTGCAGCCTAGGCAGGGGCAGCCTTGGGGGAGGGGGGGTGTGCTCTCTTCCTTTGAAGAGTGGGGGCTGCTCTCTTTTGGCTCTCTTGGCTTTACAAACATTTCCTTTCGGCAGGTGTTGTCCGAGTCATCCAAATCCGGGGGCTACCGGCTCTTTTCCTACGCCAGGCATTCGTCAGAAGGGAAACAGAGTGGCTTAGGTATAAAGCATGAAAACCCCTTTTTGCTCCCTTTTAGACTGGCCTGACATACAGGCAGGGAGGGAAGGCAGCTTGGAGCAGCCGGGGGAGCCGAGATGCAGGAGGCAGGAGCAGCCGCTCAGCATCTGTTAGCCTCTGAAGTGGCTCTGATCCAGCTGAGAAGGTGGGGTGCTCCTGCTGAAGAGGAAGAACTGTGGGGAAGTCTGCTCTGCTTGCTTTGTGGGGTCTTTGTCCATCCTCAGACCAAGGAAGCTTCCCTTCTGTGAAGATTGAAGTCAGACTGGCTGAGTTAGGAGGGGTTAGTGATAGTCCCAATTCAGGAAGAGGCCCATTCTCAGTTGAAGATAAAGCAGCATCACACCTTGACTGGAGAGCAGGATCTTCCTTTCTTCTCCTGCCTCGCCCTTTCCTTTGAAGGGGATCTGCCTCCCTGGCCCTTGAAGTCTCAGTGACCCTCAACCCCAATCTGCCATTTGCAGATTGCCTGGGAAGGAGCCACGTTAGCTGGATTGCCTTGGAAGGCTGCTGTGGGGCCTGGCCCCTGCCGGGCATCATTGGCCTGCTTGTGCTGGGCTATTCAGGGGCTTGGCCTGTGGCCAGGATTAGTCTGCCCAAGCACCTGCCACCAAGGCTGCAGGGGCCGCTTCCAAATTTGGGGAAGCAGCCATCTTTCAGGGAGCAGTGAAGCCTGGTGGCCCACAGCCTCCTCTGCTCTCCTCATGCCTGAGCCCAGAGCTGAACTGTTGGAAAGAGGGGGGGGGGGTTTGAAGGGAGATTGCTGGGCCTTAGCATGCCGGAGGTTCAATGGAAGGAAACCACCCCTGCAAGGAGAATTTTTGAGCAGCCACAAGCCACCCTGTTGGGAGGCGACGCTGACAACTGCTTGTCTGCCTTCCATCCTGCAAAAAAGCCTGAGAGATGGCTTCATTCAGGGCCAAGGAGATCCTCCTCCTCCTCCTCCTCCTCCTCCTCTTCCTCCGCCCCCCCCCCCCCCCCCCCCCCCCCCCCCCCCCCCCCCTCGCCTCCTCCTCCTCCTCCTCCCTAAGGGAGGGTAGGATGGTTGCAAGGAGGCTGGGGTGGTGGTGGTGATGGGGATAGCTGAGCTTTTGAGCAGCTCTCTCAGGTAGAGCCGGGGCCAACAACCTGCTCAACAAGGCTGCCAGTTGGTTGCAAGGAGGTTTCAAGATAGACAAAAATATTCCAGAAAATGCCATCAAATTTTTAGATGTGGAAATTCTGGCAAAGGCTGCCAGTGATCTGAGGCTGGCGGCAGAGAATGTTCTTGGTTGCTGGTGAGGAAGGAGGGCAGAAGTTCCCACTCAGTGGGGAAAAGGAAGCCAGAACTGTGAGGCCACTGGCAGCTTTTTCCTGGCACACGCTGCCCTTTGGGCAGTCCTGGATCAAGCCCGTATTAGAGAGCGTGGTAAAAAAAGTCACACAATATGCCAATATTTTACATCGTGCTGAGCCAGAAAAACCCAGCAAATGTAAAAGCTAAGTAAGCATAACCCACAGCTTGGGTCTTTCCCTGATTTGGTTGTGCTTTTTCTTTGTTCTCCCATCTTGTTTGCTTTCCTGCTGGAAAGGGCCAGCCTGGGGTTTTGTGCCAAGAGATGGCTCAGGTTTCCCAGGAAAGTCCAGCTTTACAGAAAGAGGAGATTTGGGTTGGGATGTGTCTGGCTGGTGCCAGGCCGCTCTGTCCTTCTTTCGTTACAGAATTTAGGTGGCTGCCCACTTTGGACAATGCAGCAGCTCTAGGCAGATGATGAAAACAGCCCAGCTAAAAGACACACCACTCACCAGCAATCAATACTAATCTCTAGCAGGCAACCTGGCCCCCATCCAGACCCCCTCTCTGTGGGAGTTTTCGCACCCTGGCCCCCAAAGCGGGGGAAGAATCCCAAAACCAGAACAAGCTGGTTTGGCACTCAGTCTTGGGGCCTGGCCGGGGGTAGGGGGCCATCTCAGAAAGGAGAGGCAAGAAAGGGGCTTTCCTTGCCTCTCCTTTCTGAGATGCCCCCCCCCCGGACCAGGCCCCAAGATTGAGCGCCAAACCAAAAAACTGCAGAGATGGCCCAAGACCGACTTGCAGGCACCCAGACACTCCTAAGCCAGTGGCCAGCCAAAGCCCCATGTGATGGCGGTGATGGGCAGATCACCCCAAAGGGCCCCCATGGAGAAGCCATGCTTGCTTTCCTCATTGGGGGCTCTCTGGCCAGAGGAGAACAGTGGCCAAGAGGGCCTGGCTCTGGCCCAGGAAGGAAGCATCCTGCACGGAGGGCATCTTTTGGCAAAGCTGATAAGCTGCTTTTAAAAGGCATTAAGTCCTGAGATTCCTGTGAGCTGATTCTGAGCTTTGCTGGAGATTTTCCCTGGGCTCCTCCTAGGCGTATGGACAGTTTCTTGAGTACTGTGTCCCTCTATTTTTTTCTGGCCAAGGGTTCCAAAGTGAAAAATTCCTCTTCGTTTCCATTATTGCCACCCAGCACCAGTCACGGTCCACGACTCTTTTCTGCCGATGCCCTTTGTGCACAAGGCGAAGTCAGCCGCCGCCATTTGTTTTCAGCTGGCCCAAAGCTTGGAGCCATCTCCTGTCCTAGAGCTGGCAAGACGCCCTCTCCCCACTGTCTCCTGGGTCTCTTGAGCCATCCTCTGGCAGGGCCCAGGGGGAGGGGACTCTGCTCACTGGTGCAATGGGATTTCTTGCTTATGCACGAGAGGTGAAGAGATCAGCTCCCACTCTGCTTTCCAGGGTCACCGTGCTCAAGGCTCTTCAGCACCACAGTCCTGGGGGGCTCCTCCAGTGCCCCAAATCTTCAGGACTATGCACGCAGCCATGGGAAAAAGTTTGTCTCCAGCTTTCTGTACAAAGACGGTAGGTGCGCCTTCTGATTTGGGGCCAGGGAACCAGGGTCCGCCTGGGCGTGGAGGCTGGGGAGAGTTGCTGGAGCCCCTTTCTAGTCAAAAGGGAGATGTGGGGAAGGACTGGCCTCTCCCTTCTGGCCCGAGGCTGCTGCTTGTGCCTGGCAGCTGTTCAAAGAGGTAGGTGGAAGGTCATTGGGGGGCATTGGCGTCTGAGAGGCCCCCCTCCAAAGAGGCCCATGGGGACTCTGGCCATACAAGGCCTTTGGGGAATTTTTCAATGCATATTTGCAAGGATAACTTGCACCTGTAAAAACTTTCTGAAGCACCTAGTTATGGAAACCACATATGAAGAAGGATTCAGAGACTAGAACAAGTTCAAAGAAGGGGGGTGAGGATGATTGGAGGACAAGGAATTACATTCTGCAGAGATATTTTTTTATTCCGGCCGAAGACCACTTCAGTTGAACCTGATTCTCTATGGCATACACCAGGGGTGGGTTCCTCCCGGTTCGGACTGGTTCTCTCGAACCGGTAGCGGCCCGCTGGTGATGTCACGATGACATCACCGAACCGGATCGGTCGGTGCCAGTCCGTGGGTGCCACCATCTTTTTTTAATTTTTTTTATTTATTTTTTTGAATATTTTTTTGAATATTTTTTTCCTTCTGAGCATGCGCAGAAGCCGACTTCCGGCACTGTGCATGCGGTCGCCAACTTTTTTTCAGGGTTTTTTAAAATTATTTTTTTCACATTTTTTGTTACTGCCCATGCGCGCATGTGCAAAGCGCGCGCGCCCACATGGGAGGGAGCGAACCGGCAGCGAACCGGTTGGAACCCACCCCACCTCTATTTCACTACCAGGCTTAATATAAATAAACTGCCAGTACTAATAAAAAGTCCTGGTATTCTGAGAAAGTTTGGTCAGTCAGAAAGTTTAGCCGGTTTGGCCTAGTGGGTCAGATGGCCTAGAAACCAGGAGATGGTGAGTTCGAGTCCTGCCTTAGGCATGAAAGCCATCTGGATGACTTTGGGCCAGTCACTCCACCTCAGCCCAACTCACCTCACAGGTTTGTTGTTGAGGGGAAAAGGAGAGGGTGGGGAGCATTAAGTACATTTGCTGCCTTGAGATATTTATAAAAAGAATAAAGTAATAAATGAAACCTGGTTCTTCCAGTATAAATGGCCCTAAGGTGCGGGGGAGGGCATCTCCACTTCAGTCCCTCAAGGCTTCTGGGAACCAGCAGGGAGGAGGGCTGGTGGGGGTGTCACAGAGGAGCCCAGGTCCCCTGAGGTCGGCCCAGAAGAAGTGCCTCCTCCCTGATTGAAAAGCTGGACGTGGCTCTCCTGCCCAAAGAAACCCAAAGTTGTACCCCTGCCCTCCCCTGATTCTGCAGCTCCTTTCAGGATCTATAAGGAGACCCTCCTCTGTCTTGAACCTCTTCAAGCAAAGCGTCAGTCGGTCTGAATTTGGGTTGACTGTTGTTAGTCTAAAGAGTACAGTTTTGGAGGACACTTCAAGAGCTCTACCGTGTGGTCAGTCTGAAGGTCTGGGAGAAGTTGGGGATGATGGGCCATCAAGGGAATCTGGCCTCTTCATGCCAAAAGTGTCTCTTAGGTTGCCAGGGGCCATGCGAGAGTCATCCAGATTTTGTTGTGGAATTGCTGCCGAAGGGAGAAATTAGACACCTGTTGTGACCCAGCACGACAAGCCCCCAGGAAATGACACACACACACTGTTTGCACAACAAATATTACTTTACTACTAATAATACGGCTTAGTAGTAAGTTTTATAAAGTTTTTCAACACAGTTCTTGTCGAGAGTCAGATAACACTTTGGCCAGGATTCAAAATACCAAAATGCAAGCAGGCCATTAAGTCCCGAGTTATCTTCCACTTACTGGAGTTGGCCAAGAGCCCGGACTGGAGTAATTCCAACTGAGATAACAAAGATCTGAAATCAGCCAGCCAGGAAATCAATCAGAGGCTCCTCCTCTCCACTGGAGTCACTCATCTCCTTCTGGGGAGGTGCAGAAGGCCCTGGTTGGTTATCGTCCTCTGGCACTGTGTTCGCCTCGGTCTCGGACTCAGGTGCCGGAGATACAGGATGATATTGCCACCCCATGATCGGTTCTTGGTCTTCCGGATCCATGAGCAGCTGCGCGGGACTCGGGCAAGCCACAACAACACCGAGGCAGTCCTGGCATAGTTGGTATTAGGTGGCTACTGAGTTAACCTGCTTTCTGGGTTCATATAACACACCAAACCATAAATTGACCAGAATAAGACCATAAACTAACCCTGCCTCCTATAAATAAGCCTTAAAACTACTCAAGTTTAAGCAGGGGTGGATGCAGCCAGTCTGCGAAGGCACCCTCCAGGCTGTCCTGGGCTCTTGGCTTGGATTGCAGAGCTCTGGTTGAGCTTGGCTGGTGGGGAAGGGCTGGCCGCTAACCCTGTTTCTTAGTGCCTGAAGCTGGGAAGAGATGCCAGCAGAGGCTCTCTCTGTCCTGTGTCCTTTTCTTCAAGTTGGGCTTGGACCTCCGTACTGTCCTGAAGAGGCTGTCCTGCCTTTCAGTACAATTTGGGGATCCAGTGAGCTTAGCCCGGCTTCTCCGCTGCCTCTCCCCTTTTATGCCCCTCCCTTGTGCTTCCCCACAAGCAGCAGCTTTGGCAGGGGCCAACTGCCCCCCCCCCCACTGAAGGGATGTTTTTTCTTGTTTCCCCAGAGCTCTTGTCTATGCCAGCCATAAAGAGATTTTCTGTGTCATTTGCAAAGCATCCAACTAATGGTACGTTTGCTTCTTAATTTGAGACTCTCCCCTCTCGGCTGTCCCTGCCCTGCACTTGCTGTGTCCTCACCTCTTGCTGTATGTTTGTGACTGGTTGTCTTGTGTAATGTTGTCTTGTGTTGCCTCACAATAACCGCAATGTCTGCTCTTTTCAGAAGGAGGAGAGAAGGGTCACTTAGCCACCACAACGAGGGTGGGCTTAAGGGGCAGGGTCACTTCTGCACCTCTTCAAGAAATTATGTCCACTGACCCACGGATGAAGTCACCAAGGCTTGAGCTCATTTGGAAGGAGACTTTTGAGGAGGGGGAAACATCTCCTGCCCTGCAAAAGTCCGACAAAGTGTACACCCACACCCCCACACCGTTCATATTGAAGCCCTTTGCCTTAGCACAGCAGCTTTTCTGGAACACAGATGGGGGAAGGATGCGGGAGAAGGTCATTCCCTAGAGCAGGAATGGGGCCTTCCCGTCAAAAGCTCCTTCTAAATGGGGGGGGGAGTTTCCCAAAGACAGCAAAGTCCTGATAAAGCAGGAGATGAGCTATTTCAGGGCTTCTACTATAGTTTTCATTGTCCTGAAATTAGGGTTCCCTTTTAGCAGTCATGATCAGAGTGGGCTTCCAAGCTATAAACAAGGGGTTCAGTGGTGACAGGTGGCTTACTCTGAAACACAAACATGAATCTTTCTCATGTTTGCAAGCTTTTGTACTCCACATCATGTCATTTTTTAAATCTTGTGACGGAAGGGGACAAAATGTGGAGACGACTCCAAGACTCTGTCTTGGAGATGTCATGTTGATCTGGGTTCTTCAAAGTCTCTCAGACAATCCTGAAGGACTTAACAATTGAACTTTTTGGCGTAAAGGTTTGGTCATTCTCTCAGAAGGGCACGGAAGGGGGCCTCCTTTGTGAGAGCACCCGCTAAGCCTGGCAGAGGCCCTGTGCTTCGAGGCCCAGCCCACATCCCTGGGAGGAAGCACCTGCTGACCTCAAGTGGGAGGAAGCGCCTCCGCCTTGTTTCAAAGCTCGTCCAGATCTCAATCCTTGCATGACCAACTCTCTGGAAGGTACCTGAGATGAAGTGGTTGGCAACCTTAGCTTGCTGCAAATGCTGGGGAGGAAAGACTGTAGCAAAAGGAATGAGATTCTCGCCACAATGGCGATGAATAGCTCAGCCCAGAAACCTGCATTTTATATTGTAAAGTGGAGCTTCTGAGAGCAATATGCAATTTTTCCTCTAGTTTATGCCAAAAAAGAAAAGTTGCTGCTCATCACCTAAATTGCTCTTTGGTTGTAAGAACAGCAGGTTTCCTTTCTCAGCTGTTGGCTGTGCCACATGGATCCACTCCCATTTTGCCCAGAGGGAGGGGGGAACCTTTTGTGAGGCTTCAGCAGTAGCATGCAAGAGCCCTGCAGAGATTTCTTTTAAATGTGGGGAGATGGTTTTGTTGTGCCCGTTGTGGAGCTGCTGTTCACCTGAAGCACCTGAAAGGCCACCATGGGAGGGACTCTGTGTCCACATCCAGGCCAGCCTCCTCCTGTCTCCTGTTTGAGAGGGAAACCATTTTGCTAAGAGGCTCCCCCTTCCAAAATGCAAATCTTAATCATTCAGATCCCATCTTAAGCAGCCTTGGTGTAGGGATCCACAAAAAAACAATGACACTTGGCTGGTTTTGCTATTTTGCAAGATATAACACAGGTAGAAATCTCCTTCCCTGAAAGTGTTTTTATTTTTTAGGAAATGGGGATTGAGCTATAATCCCCCCCTGCATATTTCTCATTCAATTTCTTATTCCCCCCCCCCAAATGAGTATTCTTGTGGTCTGTTTCCTATTTCTATAATTACCAAAGTGTGTCCATCATGGCTTTTTGTGGGTTTATTTGTTCTGCTCTGTACCAGTTGAGGAGCATTTAAGCCGAGCATCTGACTATCTTGTTTCAGGAATTCCTACCCAAATCAGAAGGAAGGAAGCAGAGCCTCCTCCCGCCCCCCCATGACATTGCTTTCCCCACTAAGTCCCAATGGGTGGGGTGGGTTCTCCTGCTGGCTGTGAGGTCACTCCTGTGTAAAAACTCAGTTTTAGTACTCTTCCGTTAGAGCAGAAAGCTGCCTTTAAAAAAGCTGCCAATCACTTTTCATGAAAGAGTGAAAAGGAGAGGCAGCCCTTATCAGTCTGACCCCAATAGCTGCTCCCACATCTCGGTGCGCCCCAAATAGTGCTGCTCTCCAGCGTTAACCTCCTTAACAGATTTTCTCTAGCATAAAACGGAGAAATGGCACAAAGCAATAGAAACAGCACGGATGTAAACCAAGTCAGCGAAGGAGACCTGGGCTTTTACGCAGCACAGCCGCTCTGGACAAGCCTGGGGGCATCTGCAGACAGGCGCTTTTCCCAGCTGCTGCTGCTGCTGCAGCAGCAGCAGCAGCATTTCCTGGACTGTCCAAGGGTTTCTGGCCCAAAAGGTTGCAGCCCGGTAGCAGCCCCCCCAAATTATGGGGCCTGGGAGACGGCTTTTCTCGCTGCTTGTACTGCAGATGCACCCCCCACAACCCCCAGTGTGAAGGGGAAGCTGTCAGTTCTGCTGCTCTTCTGCTTTGACGGGGTGTGTGTGTGTCCGCGTCTTCTGCCTGAGAGGCTCGGAGCTGCTGCTGAGGACATTTTGGGTAATCGGAATGGAAGCAGGCTGGGTGGTCGAGGCTCCCCGACACTGACGCTGCTGTGTTTGGTCTGCAGGGTTTGAAGGCTGCTCCATGGTGCCCAGCATCTACCCATTGGAGACGCTGCACAACTGCCTCTCCCTTCGCCAGGTCAGCGATTTCCTGACCACTCTGTCCGGGAGCTGCCCCGACTCCCAGCCGAGGCCCTGCACAGGTAACCCCTTGGGAGGGGGCAGAGGGGAGGGACCTCTGGGCTGGGCACCCTGGGCTGCAGTTCTGAACCCAAAGCCGTATTGGTTTGGTTTCTCTTTGTATCATGCCTTTGGTAGACATGCCATCATGTCTAATTCAGAGACAGCTTGTAGGTATTGAACAGAACAAGTGAAAAGGTCAGACATGAGGTGGATTCTCTGAAATTCTTGTATTGCCGGCTAATGGATACTGAAGCAGGAGGACATCCAAAAGGATGCCAAGACAAAACAAACAGCATCATGTTATTTAAAGCCCCCGAGGCCCTCCTTAATCTGCCAGGGGAGCCCAAATGGCAAAGATGTCTGCAGAACTCAACCTCCTCAGGGGTTTCTTTTGTTGGGCAGGTTTTAGAGTTCCGAAATCTTCCCCTCCACTCCTGGAGCTGCTCAAAGGAAGGTCAGATGTCAGTGAATGAGGATTAAGTGTCCAGCAGGTCCTGGATGCTGCTACAGCACGGGGGGGGGGGGGGGGGGTTGTGATTCAGTTGGGGGAAGGGGGGAAAGTTTTTT
>QLTV01000207.1:262877-296038 GCA_003457575.1 Thermophis baileyi
ACCGGGGGGGGGGGGGAGTTGTGATTCAGTTGGGGTAAGAGCTGAAAGTTTGTTACGGATCACAAGAGCCAATGGGAAGAGTTGGCTTGTCTCAGCAGCCTCCCTTCCAGTCTTCATTGGAACAGGCAGCTTGTTTCTGAGCCAACCACAAAGCTCTTGTTGGTCTCCGTGCCTGAGCAACCCTGGCTGGAGGTCAGCTAAAACTGCAGCACCAACCCTGGGCAGCAGGTAGGGAAGGGCAGGCGGAGCATCTGAGAAGAACTGTGCGCACCCCGCTGTGTGATCTCCAAGCTAGGCTCACAAACCACCCAAAGAAGCAGTCCTGATACTGTCGGTATCCACCCCACCTTCCCATCTGTGGGGCACCAAGGTTGACAAACCAAGAAACCGTTTGTGCAAGTAACCTTGGCTACATCTGCTGGCCTTGCTCTGAGTGCAACTCAAGACGCCTGTTGGAAGAGTTGAAGACTTTCCCTGAAGGAAGCCCATGCCATGGTGTGGGGCACCCCAGCAGCCATGAATTTCCAACAAGAGCAGAAAACCTTCCAAAAGAGCTGCTGCCATGGTGGGCTAAAGGCTCCAGAGGCCCCAGGAGCAATGGCTTCTTTTCCTACCCAGACCTCTGAGCTGCAAGTGGGTCAGGGTGCTGGCTGTGCCCATCTGAAATGATTGGGGGGGCCAGCCTTGGCCTGTCCTGTTTCTTCTGTACTGGTATCAATCTGATTTGAGCCCTGCAGATTTGGGATTTGTGAGTTGGGCAGCCGCGTAAAGCTAGTGAGCAGAACGGAACTAGGGGAGGCCTCACGTTGATGCCCTGCTTGTCCGCCGCTTCTGCAAAGGAACAGAAATGGTCTTTTTTCTGGGAGGGAACGGGTGATTGTTGCCCTATGCTGGAGAATGGGAAAGAAAGGCTTTGAGGGGGCCGGAAGATGGGGCAGCCCACCTGTCTCACCAGGGGGCGGTGGCTGGCTCAGGGAACTGAAGGGGTGGCAACGTTGCCAGATTCCGGTAAGTGGCTCTTGTGCAGCTGTGAGCACTTGGGCAGCCAATACAGCAGCAGGCAGTGGGGCTGCTCGTGCAGGAGGGTCTCGGGGGTGTTTGATTGCTTCTGGCTGAAGGTGCTGCAGAGACCGTGCTGTACTGGGGTCCTGGCCAAGGATTTGCCCATGACAGTCTCCCTTATGTTTGCCTTGCAGAGGGGAGCAGCCTGTTCGATGTGGCCTCCGGCAAAGGCTTCATGGAATCCTTGCCGCCTTTGGCCAGTTGCTTCCACGAGGACCAGCCTGGCGACAGGCCCCCCAGTGAGGAACTGCTCAGCATGGAAGAAGGGGGCCTGCAGGGCTTCGTCCCTTGGGGGGAGCTCCTGGCAGTGAGCGAGGAGGAGGCAGCGGGGCCAGAGCAAAATCGGTTGGAGGAGGCCCCAGCCGAGCGGGAAGAGCAGTTGAAGGAGGGAGAGGGGCAGCCGTGGGGCCTATGGGGCCCAGAGCCAGACCCAGATGGGCTGAACAGCAAAGAGGTGTGAGAGAGCTTGCTTAGAAGGCCCCCGAGCCTTGCCTGGGGAGAGAGGGCAGGGCATCTTCTGCTCCTCGGTAGCGCCTGGGAGACTGCCATTTGACCAGCAAAAGCCCAGAGTGGTGAAGACTCCAACATGGAGCCATGTTGCCCCAGTGGAGCTGAGGAAGCTTCAGGAGCAGCCCAGGGGGACTGTGCACTCCAGGTTTTGCATGGGGTTCTGGTGAGGCCACTGAAGCAGCGAGCAACGTGGCTTTGGGCTTTGGATGGCGTAGAAAACGGACTGGCCTCCCTGAAGCCCCTTTCCAGCCTTGCTGGAACCACCAAGTAAACCAGGTTTTCTTAGAAATATACAAATCAGTTGCTGGGGTGTGTGGGGGGTGGGGTTGTTACCAAATGCAAATAGTAATATATTCTTTGCATCAATGGTTGGGGGGAAGAGGGGGGGGAAGATGTCATGTCCAAAGTGTTGGTGGTTAAGATTTCTGTGTTTCCCTCTTTCTGAATTATGACACACTCGCTAAGTCCTTGAGCTGTAGGTACAATCTGTAGTAAAGCACTCTTGGCCCTGGTTGCATCATTATTCTCTGCTGGACTGAGACATCGAGCCTCATTAGACAGGGGTCTCTTTCTCTGGGGAGGCAGGAGAGGGATGTGGAAAAGGGGCCCAAGAGCAGAGCCTCCCTGGGCAGGAGCAGTGTGTCTTGAAGGAGCTGGAGGAACCCTGGAAAGCCAGGGGAGGGGAGGATGTTAAGGAGCAAGGCTTGGCCAGGGGCTGGCCAAAAGGCTGCCTGATTTCTACAAATCTCCAGTCAAAGGAGGGGGAGGCATGGTTGATACCACATCATATTTGCCCAGATTTGTTCACGAGAACCCCAGAAAATGAGCTTCGGAATCTGACCCCCTACAGATGTGCCCCAGAAGTCTGCCTGCTCCACGCCGGGAGAGGAAGTCCCCGCTGAAGTTTAGGGGTGGTTCTGAGGATGCTTGCAAGGAGGGGTCCGGCGACCTACGGCTGTTGGCCTTCGAGCAGCTTTCCCACATTCTCCAAAGATGCTCTGCAGAGGAGGAGAACAAATTGGTCCTTCCAGGGAAAGGAAGCAGCAGAGAGGCAGGTGCGCACAGGAGGAGCCGGCCAACTCATTCCAGGGGCTCCAGCCTGGAGGGGCAAAGCAGCTTCAGTCTGAGTGGAGGACCGAGGATCACGTCTCGGGTTCTTGGCAATGGCTTGAAATGGTTCTGGACAGGCTGCTTCTCCCAAGCCTGGTGTGGTCATTCTGGCGGTGCTTTTTCAGGAGACCATTTGCGTCTAAGAAGGAGGCAGAGAAAGCGAGTTAAAAGTGGATTGCTAGAACATTCCATGTTTGAGCTGCAGCAACTGTGCGGTGGCACCTTTCTGGAGGGAGCCCAGGGGCCTTTGCACGCCAGGAGGGACCGCAGATCGGAGAGATGCTTGTGGGTGTTCTCTCAAGCGGGAGAGCCTTCTGGCGGCATTCTTGCCACAGCTGCAAGGCAAGACGGTTTCCCGTTGGCAGACGCTGGTCCCCTGGTCAGGCAGATGGGGGGAGAGCTTTCTAACCATCCTTTTCTTGCTGAAGGAACTAAGGCAGCAGAAGGGGAAGAATGAAGGGTGGAGGGCACCCCGTTGGGTTGTACCCAGTGGAGGGAGTTCAAGCGAGAGTCTCTATGGACAGACAAGACTCCTGGATGTTGAGATGACCGTTAAACTGCCAAGACTCCCAGGGTGGGGGGTGGGGGTGGCCTTGCTAGGAAAGGTGGTGTGCTGAAATCTCTGATCGAGTTGCACAAAGGGTGGAAACAGACGGCTGGAATAAAAAAGTGCCACGTTGGGGAGTTTGTGCAACCGGAGGTGGAATGTAGGGTGGGCAGATCACGTACAATAATGGCAAAAGAAATCCTTCTAAACACTGATGACTCAGAGCTGTTGCATACCACAGCTGCCCCAAAGATCGCTGCTCTGACCCGGGGGTGTCCTTTGCTGCCCATTTCAGTTCTCCCCATCAGCACTTCTGGCTGATCCCCCCCCCCCGGCTGATTGCTGCCATACTGGGCCTGAGTCCAGAGCACAGAGGAGGGGGAAACTCCCCGAGGTCAGCCGAGAGGCAGAGATGGGTGAGTGGCTGAACTAGCTATAGTCCTGCTCACACTTCAGATCCCGGGTGCTGAGAATGCCAGGGAGGGGGAACAGCACCAACCTCAGAGAAGTGCCAGTGCTGTAAAGAGAGTAGAACTCTCTTCACAGGGAAATTGCTTACAAAGCCCTCCAGGATAGTTGCCAGGCTCGGGATCAAAAATAGGGCTGGGCCACCTATCCGGTCATGTCAGCTGCAGGATGCCGAAATAGCAATAGCAATAGACTTATATACCGCTTTACAGCCCTCTCTAAGCGGTTCACAGAGTCAGCAGATTGCCCCCAACAATCTGGGTCCTCATTTTACCCACCTCGGAAGATTTGGAAGGCTGAGTCAACCTTGAGCCAGTGAGATTTGAACCGCTGAACTGCAGCTAGCAGTCAGCTGAAGTAGCCTGCAGTACTGCACTCTAACCACTGCGCCACCTCGGCTCTTGCCGAAATGCCTGGGATGTTGCCAGGATAATCTCCGCTTCATTTATTTCACTTTGCCAGGCTTATGTGCTACTCGAACGGAAGCAGCCCAGCCCCTCTAAATTCTGTGGCAATGTCTGAGGGGTCATTCACCATGCTGGGCTGGGGGCCTGAAGTGGGGAGTTCAAACTCTTGGAGGCCTGAGGAAGGGCTCATCCCCGTGGCAAGGCCCAGCCTTCCAGGTGTGGCCTGTTCCAGGAATCAAGTGCAGATGCTTGTCATCTTGAGGTGCCTTCCTTCTTCACGCTGGCTGACTAGCCTTCACTCGCTGCCTGTTGCTTTAGTTGCCCTGTTTAAGGCCTCTCTCACTTCCCCCAAACTTGCTCCCAAATCAGATCCCTCCGATTTCCTCCTTGACCCCAAAACCTGTGGGAATCTCTGCCCATAGAGTGGTAATTTCTCTCTGCTCCTTTCTTCAGCCCAATTTGAGTTCTTCAGGATCTTTGGGGGGCTGAGGGGGAGAACTGTGCAATCTCTAAGAGAAAGTGTTGCCCAGCTGTTACATTGCCAGCAGCTGGAGGGAGGGGGAGAGAGAGAGAGAGAGAGAATGGGGGGTGGGGCGCGAAGGAGAGAGAATGGTGGGTACTGCAAGCAAAGAGGAAGTTGGAAATCCCCCCCCCCCACCAGAAGCCTGGGGGGGGGTGCTTGGTGAGTCCTAGTTCCCCTTTCCCAGCCAGACTTGCAGCCCCAAAGAGAGACCCACAGCACAGCCATTCCTGTGCTGCTTTCTCCTCCAGGATCATCAGCCTTGGCTGCATCCCCATTATGGGAACCCAGCCATTGACTCGGAGCGTCTTCCGTACATCATCAAGCTATTCCACTGTGCTGTGGTTTGTTAAGGCACAGCCCGTTCGGGACCCACCTCGGCTTTTTCATGGTCCTCTTAATGTGCCCAGCTGTGGCTGGATTGAGGCAGGGGTCACAGGGCCACTCTGGCCATTCTTGTGGCCAGGCACCTTCAAACGAGAGGAGCAGCACCCCAGTTAAATAACAAGTAAGGGAGCCATGCCTTGCTGGGCCAAAATGGCTCTCTTGGCCTTGCGATCACCAGCGCGCCGGAGGGAGAGCCTCACACAGATCATGTGGTTAATGTTGCTTTATTGGTCAGCGCAGACCCATTCCTTTGCGGTTATTAGCATTACAGCGTATTGCACACAGAAATGAAGGAAGGCGAGACGTTGGAGGGGGACAGATCTAATGGGGAGCCAAAGGGCCAGAGAACTGTGCTGTTTAGGTGAGACTTCCACCACACTCAGCAGAGGGGCGGCTTCTCTTTCTTTGCCACGAGGCCAAGTGAGTCAGAGGAACAGGAGTACTCGGGTACTAATTGCCACATGCAGGAACAGCAGAAGCGGTATTTTTCTCCTTGGGTTGCCAAAGGTCAAATTGGTTCTCATGGCTAAGGATGAGCAATAATTTTTATAAATTTTGCCATAAAATGGGCAAGGGGAGACTGCTGAAGCTTGCTTCAAAATTACAAAATATTGGAGTGACTCTCAGGCAGGGCTGTGTGAGGAAGAGGAGGAGGGTCAGAGTCGAACTGCCTAAGAGGAAGGAACAGTTCTTGGCCTCTCTCCTCCCCATTAGCTTCAGATTCTAAGACACATTCATAAGTGGGTCAGTACATTCACTCGTCTAACTACAGACGTACACTTGGTCTGCCAGCTAAACACCAGTCAGAAGGGCAGCAATTTAAGCCACGAGAACCACAAAGGTTGGCATGCATGTCCCCTCATCCAGGACCAGATGTCCCAAGGCTGACCTGGGCTCCTGCAGACCGAAGGATTCAAATGTGTGTTACCAAAGTGACGGGGGGAGGGATAATTCTTCATCCTCTGTCAGTTTGCAGCATTTAGAAATGTGAGTACCCTGTGACCTGGGAGTTAAGAGCCTACAATAAAAGTCAAAACATTTAAAACACAAATGCAAAACAACTATACCTGTACATGAAAAAGTACATGTCATTAAAAATTAATAAATTAAACAATAACCGGAAAAAAATAGCACTGCTCTATTTCTCCTCATCTGCCCTCTCCTTTGAAGAGTGCCAGGTATCATCTGGTTCTTCCAAGCTGATCTATGCCTGCAGAGGACAAAGGGATGCTTTCTTGCAACTTGCTCAGCACTGCACCGGGCGGCTCCCAATGCCTGCTGCCTGAACCGCCAACCCATCCCAGGCACAGACAGCTTTGCATGGATGTGCTGCTCAGAAAGCCCTCGTCACAGGAAGCGAAAGGTTTTGCTTTCAGCTGGGCCTTTGAGAGGATGAGAGCTGTGGGCGGAGTGGCAGACGCCATCCCAGCCTCAGGCCCTTGGACAAGGGCAAAAGGGCAGCCTGGGCACAGGAACCTCCCCCATTCAAATTATTGTGTCACAGAGGGGAAGATGGGTTGTGCCATCTCTCTGAAGGGTAGCATTTGCCACTTTATGTCTGTTCTCTTGAAATGGTCTCTTCTGTTCAGCTTCCCCAGAAAGTAGGGCCTTGTGGCCACCTTGCTTGGCTTGCTCTAGAGGTCGAGCCTTGCCTTCTCCATCAGGCCTCTGTCCTCTTCCAGCGTGGTCCCCAACATTCCCTCCTAGGATTGCCCAAGAGCCGGATCCACGAATCCAGCAGGAGGGAACTCAGCCATGGGATGAGAAGGAACAGGGCAAAGACAAACCAAATCAAGGGAGCTGAACTCCTTGGTAGCGATTCCAGGGAGAGCAAACAAGTGGTGGGGCCACTCTGCACACGTATCCAGGCGTGTGGGACAGGTCTCGGGGGCTCTGGCAAGCAAGAACCACACACGGATGGAGTGCTGCTCCTGCTGAGTTCAGCTGATACTCAGGAAAGGCAACAAACCAAGCGGTGGGGAGCAGATGGGTCTTCCAAGTGCTGTGTGGGAGGGGAAGGAGAGGAGGGGAAGCTCAGACCTCAGAACTCGATCTTGCATGCAGGGAAAGACTCGTCCTGCATCACCACGGTGCTGCTGCTGGCCAAGACCATGATCTTCAGCTCCTGTTGTTTCTCATGCGTCTGCTGGTACCATTCCCGCGT
Source organism: Thermophis baileyi (assembly GCA_003457575.1). Taxonomy (NCBI): domain Eukaryota; kingdom Metazoa; phylum Chordata; class Lepidosauria; order Squamata; family Dipsadidae; genus Thermophis; species Thermophis baileyi. The sequence goes on from QLTV01000207.1 coordinate 270,053, forward strand.
CACTTCTGTGTCATGTGTTGGGATTAGAGTTACCTGGGGAAACAATAGATATGGACTATGTGTGAAAAGGTTGTGGACTGCACTGAAATTCTGGCCACCACCAATCCTGAAGAAAGGGAGGCCAGCCAGGCACCTACCTGGAGATTCTCCCCCCACTGGGCTTTTCCCTCCAACAAGGCATCCAGGACAGCACGACTGGGCTCCCCACTACTGGGGTCATTCCCACTGACAACATAATAAGAAGCTCTGACTCTCCTGAAGAACTCTTGGTCTGCGTTTTTCCCACTGCAATGGTTGGGGATGTAAGCCAAGTCCATGTAGACAGGTGGTCCAGGTGATGTGGAGGAGCTTTTGGGGCTGCTGGAAACTTATGGAGAGAAAATGGAGGTTTTTGATAAAGGATGCAACAATTGGAAACTTTTTCTTATTTGGATGGAAGAAACAGATAGTCTAAGAAACATCTATTTTTTTTACACTTTACTAAATTTGATCTTTTGTAGTAGCAAAAGTATGCTAGGCAGTTCACAAAACAGAACTTCAACTGATCCTTTAGATAATCTTTAGAACTTGGGACTGGGCCAGAAATAGTCCCAAAGCCCGGCCAGCTCCCTAAAGGCTGCCAGGCCCTGTTGGCAAGGCCCCTCCTGGATTCTTCTAACCCCCATGAAGCAAGGGCAATCCTTGCAGGACACATCCCAGTAACCAAAGGACAATTTGCTTGGTAGTAACCGGCATTCTGCTATTCTGTCCACATTCACACACAAGGTTGAGGATCTGAACCAGGGGTGAAATGCTACCGGTTCAGGCCGGTTCGTCTGAACTGGTAGTAAAAAATGCTTTTAAAAAGTAAAAAAAAAGGTTCCAACCATCGGCACAGCTGATTGTCACAGCTGATGAACCTTTTTTAAAAACTTTTTAAAGCATTTTTTACTACCTATTTGACCAGAACGGTGACTCTGTGAGGTTCCTGCTTGTTGCAGGGGCCATTTTGTGTGAAGTCCAGCTGCTCCTGCATTGTGTGTGTCAGTTGTGTAGCTTTTGTGTTATTTTTGTCTAAAGTGTGATAGTTGGTTTTTTGACACCACGCCCACCCAGTCACATGATCACCAAGCCACGCCCACCCAGTCCCATGACCACCAAGCCATGCCCACCAAGCCACGCCCACAGAACCGGTAGGGAAAATTTTTAGATTTCACCACTGATCTGAACTGGCATCTTTTAAAATTCTTTTTAGTGCCATTTTGGTGGACAGCAATCTTCCCGGGCATAGTTTTTTCTCATAACCACTGAAATGATAGTTGTATAAAGATGCTGGAGTGCACCCAGTTTCTCTCCCTTATGAACTACCTAGACAAAGTGAGATTGATCTAGATTTGCATGATCTCTTCCACTATAAAAGTTTGCTGAGAAATGTAGGCAAATAAACTTTTTGCTGTCCTCTTTTAGACCTAGGAGAGATAATTCAGTTTCTTGAAAATTGGTGGTGTGGAAGCTGGACTTTGCCATTCTAGACTTGGCAGACTAGAATAGTTCCAAAAGAATAGGAATGGCTACTAATGAGGCTTTGACAATGCAAGCCATAGTAGGTATTCCAAAGGCCAGAAGTCTTCAGGATTGAAGCCTGTTTCTGATCTGGGCACAGCACCAGGAGACTGGGAAGGCCAATCTCATTTTCTCGATAGGACCAGGTTTGGGAAGCTCATCAAATTTGCAGATGACACAAAGCTGGGGGGGGGGAATCTCTAATATTTCAGAAAATGGAGCTTGACAGACTTGAGCATTGGGCAAGATGCAATTCAGTGATGAGAAAAGTAAAATCTTACATTTAGATGAGAAAAACCAAATGCACAGGTATAGAATAGATGGTACCTGGCTCAATACTAGTAACTGTGAGAGAGATCTAGATGGCCTAATAGATCACTCCTTGAATATGAGCCAGCAACTGCCAAAAAAGCCAATGCAGTTCATCAGCAGAGGGATAGTATCAAGATCACAGGAAGTGATAGTACCGCTCTATACTGCATTAGCGAGGCCACACTTGGAATACTGCATCTAGTTCTGGTCAACAAGATACAAAAAAGATGATGAGGCCCTAGAAAGTGTGTAGAGAAGAGCAACGAAGATGATAAGGGGTCTGGAGGCTAAATCTTATGAAGATAGGTATGTTCGGCTTAACACCGAGGGGAGACATGACAGCAGTCTTCCTATACTTGAAAGGCTGCCATTGGTCTATTCTCCATAGCACCAGAGGGCTGGACAAGAAGCAATGGGTGGAAGCTTGTCAGAGGGAGATCCAACCTGGAAATAAAGAGGAATTTCCTGACACTATTAAGCAGTGGATTAGCATGCCTCCTGGAATGGTGGACGCTCCATCGCTGGAGGTTTTCAAGAAAAGATTGGACATCTATTTGTCTGAGGTCGTATGAGGACTCCTGCCTTGTCTCTTCCAACCCTGTGATTCTATGCTTCTATGAAATGCACAGATTGGATCCTCAATGGATAACCAAAAGTCTCAATAGCTGTTTACAAATTCCTTATCGCAAAGAGCATACATTAAATACTAGGGCTGTGAATCAGCCATAGAAGGGAGCTGTGCCCTCCTGTCCATGTTTGTGAGATAAGTTCTGCTTGACCATGGTGTGACCTAGAACATGACTGGAACAGGGCTCCTGTTTTTCTCTCTGCCACTTAGGGGTAGCACACCTTGTGCCAATTCACACCGAACCATCCCACCCTGGTTTCTGCCAGGATCCACCATAGGTCACTGTGTATTCTTTCCATTAGCAATAGGAACCAGAATTCCATTTCTTGACAGCTGACCAGTTGAAAATCAGGTGAAACTCCATATATTTCAGGATCTGGGCTTGCTGCTTAAGTTTATATTGGGCAGACCCCTCCCGGAAACACTGTCCAATTATTGCTCTCATCTTGTTCACTTTTTGCAGAAAAAGCTGCCTTCCACTGTGATCCCTAAACATAAGAAATGAAGCCATCTGGGGAGGCATTCTTTTACACCGGTCACTACCAAAGGAATGCTGTTTCTGGGAAGTTCTTTGCCTGGGCCTTGTTAGTTTGCCTCCCTATAGGAATTATCGTTGGAACAAACCAATGTGTGATTGGTCACTGGGCTTTGTAGGCGTCTCCACACTTCTCAAAATCCCAGAGGGTTGAGAGCCTTTGGGCAAGCGCCCGGAGACTCCCAGCTTGATCCCCTCCTCTCCCACCTTTCTCTTTCCAAGAGGACCTCTTGAATGGTAAAGCTGAGTCTGTCTCTAAGGTCCACTAGGGCCAAGGAGAGACACATTCCTCACTGGGGCCCAGATCCCCTGTACCTTTCAATAGATTTCCAGAGTTCTCTGGTGCTCCCAGAGCTCATGTGTGAATGATTTTCTAAGATTTTCCAGAAGATAAGAGTCTTTCCTTGGATTGTCCTTGCTGGCCAGACACAAGTCATTGTTGCTGGGAGGGAAGGAAGGGGACGGTTAGAAGTCTGTTCTCTGTCTGCTCTTTCCCCCACCTGAACTGTGTGAAATCCTCAAGGCTGCAACTCAGAGACAGTAACTATATAGTTACCCCTAAAACAGTAACAATTCAAGTGGCTAAATAGACACCCACATGGGGTCTTCTACTATCATAAGAACACTTTCATATGTATGCTTTCCATCAGCTGGTGCCATCGCTATTCCTGAAAATAATCTATGTCCATTAGTAGTCTTAATCACGGATTTGCTTGATCCACCTTTAAAGCCATTATTAGATCTTGTGGTACTGAACTCCACAAGTTAAAAATGTGGTATGCGTGTAAAGAAATCCCTTCCTCTTGTTTGACCTTAATCTCCTAACATTCAGATGCAGAAAACGCTCTCACTGAGTTCCAGTATCAGGAGACAGGAACTTTGTTGTATCTCTTTTTTTTTCTTCAGCCAAAAAACCTAGGTCACGAGCAGATTCCCAGTGTCCAAGGAAATTGTCCCTGCAAGGATTACCATAGGACTGAAGGATCCCCCTGAAGCTCTCCCTTATTTCTGCATTGGAAAAGGAAATGAACTACCCAGGGGGAAAAGTCCAATAATGTATGCTTTTGTGAAGATCATTCCTCTTAGTGAGGCCTTCTACATTCATGAACTTGGAAAGTGGCCGGCTGCCTCTTCACTTCTAGCTGTGTCTAAAAAGGAAACCTCATTAGCCTTCCTTGGCTTTTCTCAAGTACACAGGAGAATGTTCTGTTCAGATCAAGGGCATTAATAAGGCGTGCAGTAAAAATCATGGGCTCCTCCAGCAGAGCTTTCGTTCTGTCATGGCCATACTTCCAACATAGGATCCTGGAGGAGACAACCAGGCACCTTCTAGACTGTCCAGTAAGTCGCAGGGCAAGGGTACTACTCCTCAGCTCCTCTAATCCTGAAAAGCCTCAGAAGGTTTCTCCCTTCAGTTGGGCTCCTTTCAGAGACTAAAGTTTTGCTCTCATGCATTTTGGCGTGAAATTGGAGACACGGATGATGTTATTTCTGGTAACCCTTGATCAACTTTTGCATTAGAACCTAATGATGAGACTTTATAATTCGTTTATAGCTAAGAGATGAGATATACGGTAGGTCTTTTGTTGAAATGTCAGAGAAAGTAATAAGTTGCTAACATTGTTTGTACTTGTCTTGACAAGGTTAGTAATTATTTTATATATCTTTTTTTAAATTCTCGTTTTCCTTTCTTTGCACGTTTTTTCTTTTTATATTTTTCTTCATTCGTATTAGTTTTTTTATCTTTGTATCTGTAAACTTCAATAAAAAAGAAAAATAAATTGCTGGTATAGAAATAGACAATCTAGTCTCCTTTTTGTTCTCCCATTTCACGGATGGGATGGAATGGCAGGGGCTAAGGAGCTGAAAGGCAATCCAGCAAAGGAGCAGGGGTTCTGGGCACCCCAGTCCGAATGCGACTGCGCTTCCTTAGAAAAAGGAGCGGGACTGAGGGCCAGATTTAGAGCCAGGGTTTCTGAATGCTCCTGAAGTAGCAACAAGATCCTGGGTGCCTTGATTCACCAACTATCCCTTTTCTTTCAGAAGGAAGACTTTAATAGGAGGCTACTGTAGAAGATTTCATGGGAATCTTCAAACTGGCAGCCCAGAATTTTTGGGGAATGGTAGTTTGGCCTCCCTTGCCCATCCCTACCTGCCGGCCTATGAGACGAGCAAAGGAATTGCCTCGGTGGCTCGGCAGTTTCTGGCTCTCAGCTGTGAACAGTGAAAATTATACCATGGACTTTCAGCAGAAAGATCACTAAATGCCTGAAACATTTTGTACATTTAAAATGTAAGCAAACAAGGTGAGCTTGATACCCTCCCAGCCCCCTGCCCTGTGAAAGCCCTAAGCCAAACCGCTTCAGGCCCAGAAGGTTGTCTGCCTCCACAAATATCCCCAGAAAGGCCTCGTCTTCTAGAGCCATTGGGACCTAACTTCAGGCCATCGTCTTTTCCAAAAGATATTGTATAACTAACTAGTTGAGAGTTCTCTCACACCTCTGAGCAGAAGAGACAAATTTGCTTCCAATGAAAGTAGCAGGCCCTAGTTCTGGATGCAGACCTCAGACTGACATCTCAGCTGGCCAATTCCTGTCCTCTCTTAGGCCTTGCAAACTCAGAGCCTGGCAGAGGCAGTCACCCACCCACATTCAAGATCTCTGCTCACACAGGAATAGGAAGCTCACGTTAGCAACTGCATATAAAGAAAATCTTTACAAGATGTTCTATAGGTGGCATCTCCCCCCTACGAGACTAGCTAAAATGGATAAAGAGTTCACCAAAATGTTGGAAATGTAAAGAAGCGCTGGGGTCCTACTACCATATGTGGTGGGAATGCCCAAAAGCCCAAAAATTCTGGTATCTGATGAAACGCTGGCTGGATGAGATACTAAGGCAAAATATCAAGTTGAAGCCAGAGCTCTTCTTATTAGGCATTACCAAGGACAAATTCAACAAAGGAACCCTATACTTACTATTACACATGTAAAGTTGAAAAGTTAGGAATGTATGTGCTAGTATTTTGTGAAAGTTAGGATTGGAATATGTATAGTTACAAGGTATAAAATTGTACATAATGTTTATAATGTTATATGGGGGGGGGAATTGATTTCTTGTAAGGTTATACCGAATGGAATTGTTTAAACCAGGAAAGTTTCACCACGTCCAATGTTTTTAATTGTATTATTAATAAAAAACTTTTTAAAAAAAGATCTCTGCTCACACAAAGAGAAGTCCATAGCCTAAATAAAACTAAAGTGCCCTAAGGTGCTTTTTCAAGAGGCAACTGGACTTTTGTTTTTCTTTGAAAACGTTTCGCTTCTCATGCAAGATGCTTCTTCCGCAATGACCAGATGGTAGGGAATGGAAGGATTTATATTCCTTGCAGACAGCTGGTCATTTCCATTCTTTTAGTTGAGGCCACTTGGAGGTTTATTTGTGAACTCAGGGTCACCTGAATCATTGAGAATTTGAAGCTGTGCTTTCTGCAGGATGTTTTCTGCCACTGTTGAACACAGTGCGCAGGCTGTTGGGTGAAGGGACACAGGGCAGAAAAACATCCTGCAGAAAGCACAGTCCCAACTTCTCAATGAGTCAGGTGACATTGAGGACACAGATAAACGTCCAAGTGGCCTCTATGACTCTCTAAAAGAATGGAAATGACCAGCTGTCTGCAAGGAATAGATAAATCCTTCCATTTCCCACCATCCAGTCAGAGCCGAAGAAGCTTCTTGGATGAGAAGCCGTTTGAGAAGTCTTCAAAGAAAAACAAGAAAGTCCAATTGCCTCCTGAAAAAAGCACCTTTGGGACAACCATGACCCAGATGACTGAATCTCCATAGACACGTGCCAACAGCCATTTTCCTTCAGCAGCTCTAGGCCCTAATTTTCACTCCAGGTCCTTTTTCTTAATCTTGTCCTCAGCCCTGCAGTCTAAGCACTGGTAGGAAGCTGGACGCAGCTTCAAGATCACTGTAGCTATCTTCACATAACATGGGCTTAATCTGCTTACTGGTTAACCCAAATTCTATCTTTGCAAATAATTTAACTCATTTTAGCACCTTGTGTGGATGCTGCCTATTTCATCAGTATTAATACTGATTTATTTGGGTCAAGCATATTATGTGAAAGTTGTCACTTTGTCCAGAGACCCCTTTGGAAAATGGATAAGTACGATGAGCTGTTTTGTACATTCATAATGAAGATCTAGTTCTGAAGAGATCCTTGAGGTCCGTGTGTCTTCTGATTCCATGACAGGGCAAAGAGACTGTCATTTAATCAGCCAGAGTTGCAAAGAGCAGGCAAACACAAGGAAAAGCAGTGAATAAGCCTTGGATCTTCCTTATCAAAGGTCCTGAATTCATAAGGATTAGGGAACAGATGGCTGTCAAGTTTATAAAGAGCAGGTAATATCACAAGAATTGGTTTCTAGGTGGCAATATATGTTGTAATGTTCCATGAGATACAAAAAATGGACTGACAAAGGTGTGCTGTTTGCCTGATGTTTGTATCTTCCTCCTCCTCCTCCTCCCCCCTTTCACTCATGACCTGGCTATGGATGAGTAGTGGACCAGGAGGATATTACCAAACCTGACTGGCCAATATTGGTGATATTCCAGAGATCCTTTAGGTTTCAGGTTCTAAACAACAGCATCAAAGCCAGGCTGATGGGAAGGAGTGGCAGTGATCGTAGATGACCTTCCTTGTGACCAGGGGTCCCATTTTCTAAATACCAGGGTGCAAATGGCTATATATTGAACTTTGGATCATAGGGATGAGTTGGATAACCTCCTGTTGTATGGGCCACCCTTGACTTTATCTGAGTTGGTATGGAGTTTCCTTGTCTTTGACCTCACTTTCCATGTCCTGGGGCAGGATTTAGGACCTGGGCTTGCCCTAGGTAATCTCTGGCTTAATCCACGAGGATGGACCTTGTATTTGCTTTGGTCTGGATCTGGAAGGCCTTCTATCTAGCCTTTTAAACTTCCTGGCCCAGTTGAGACTCACTGGCAACCAGGAACTAAGGCAGCGAAAGCATGAAGGAGGGTTTCTGATGGCAGGGGAGAAGGCTTCAGCAGTTTCCCAGTGAATTGCCAGGCAGTTCTGTCGATTCCCTGGTTGGCCTCTGGCATCAGGATGCAATCCACAGCTTTCGACAGAATTGCCCCCAACTCTGAGGGCACCGATCTTGAGGTCTTCCTCGGTTTTCTGATGAGCTGTGGGAGATGAAGTGACCAAAGTAACATTTGGCATGCTGGTAGAAGAAGACTAGAAGTCAATTTAAAGAAACGTGGGTATGAACTCTGATTTGAGAAGGTAAGAGGGCAAAGCATACTTTATTGCACTGGCAGCCTTTCAGTTGGCAACTTACTTCTCCTGTCTGGCTACCGTACTTACTGTACAAAGTGCACAGCACTTTGCTAAGAAACCTCCTGAGATTTACCAGGTGGAGTCCAGAATGTTGACTAAGTAACACATTGCCGTGTTGCTTTTGGGCTGGGGGCTCTAAGGAAGTGGGTAGGACACATGACCATTGCAGGTCTGACTCGTGCCCCTCCTGGCTTTTTTTGTAGGACACAGGTGGGGACATGGTAACCGGAACACCTCTCTTGGATTACACCTGCAGCCTCAAAAGCAGAATCTGGTCTGGTCTGCCTTTCCTTAAAAGGCTGTCTTTGGATCCAGCCTTTTTGGTAACCATCCCATAGTCTCCCCCAGAATTTGGCTCTAACTGTCCTGCTAACAGCCACAGGATTTGCAAACAGAGGAGGAGAAGCCACCTATCTCTGCTTTTTTAGAAGAGGGTTAGCTTTTGTGCTAAGTAGACAAAACATGGCCAAGCCAAACCTGAGCATCACCTTTTTACTAAAACTGGGTCGGAAGGTGGCAGTGGCTTTTGAATATAACAGCCGATCAATGGCTTCAGAAGGAAGGGGCTGCATGTTTGGCTCCCAGGTTCACTTAACAATTTTCATTAAATTTTCAGCAGACATGAAGCACTGTGACAGCTTTAAAGAAGAGATTTTGTATCAATATGATGTTGCATCACATTCATATCAGCAGAAAGGAATCAGAGAATTGCGAGTCAGGATTCAGGATCTGATTTAAAATAGCCAAACTAATATAGAGAAGACATCAACTTTGAACAGTTTTCTCAATCCTACCAGGTTCAGCCCCCCTCTGGGTTCAAGAATATTATCCTGAGTTGGGAAGGCAGATGAAGAATTGGCTGTCTAGAACTGACAGAGAACTGTCAGTTCTCTGGCTAGAGAACTGGAGATGGCACCTTGGGGAACCCACCTCTGAGGCGTCTGTCAAAGGAAAAGTCATGGTTTAGAAGGCCAAGTTTAAAGAGGGGCAGCCAGAGAGAAGAAAAGAGACCCTAAAAGAAGGAAAGAAGTTAAAAGGAAAAGTGTCTATTTGTGGCCAACCTGCCTGCTTGGATTTTCAAGATGGTTCCTGCCATAAGGTGGGAATGGTATCCATGGATGTCAATGAGCACGAATAAGAAGGACACCGGAAGGAATTCATCGTCCAAGTGGGCTCTGAAGATTCGGTTGCAAGGTTTGAATTCACCGAGTCACAGTTTGGTCAGAAAAGATGAAATACTGTAAGAGAAGGCTTACAAAATAATCCTAACTGTGCAACCATACAGGTTTGCAGTTAAAATTAATCAGGAAAATAGTACCAAGTTGCTGATTTTTCTGTCTGGATCTGGAAGTGAGCCAAAGAATGCCCTCTGCCATGCAGATAAGGCTGGGGAGAAATGACCCCAACCCCTCATAAAAGGGAGGGGGTATATGAGAGAATGGCACTCCCCAAGCCTGGGTGCCATCCTGCCACGTCCTGAGCCAAATGCACAGCCTTTTCATTAACTGATTCATTAACAGTTTCTCACAGATGGCAACTTCTGTATAGGAAAAAGGGAGGCTGCACTAGCAAGTAGGGGATGGAGAGAGAACTGGGAAGACTTGAAACGATCTGTTGGCGTTCTAGGGAAGGGGAGAAAAGTTGGCTGGAGATCCTGAGATGGAGCAGATAATGTCACACTGCTGATGAACGGTCTATTCCAGAGCAGGGTCCAGAGAAGCCTGCTGTGCCCCAAGATGGACCTCCAGGGGCATTTCTTCCTCACAAGTTGCTTTCATGAGAAGCTGAGGAGACTGAAGAGAGGAAATCCCATCCTGCCAGGCTGCTGCTCGGGGTAATCATCTCCCTGACTTAACTCTAAGTGGGAGCCTAGAAATTGCAATGCATATTTTTGTCAACATTGCAAGCTGCACATGCATCCGGTAGGGAGAGACAGTGAACTTAAACTCTTGGATACGTAAACAAAGCCTTTAATTGTTTTACTGGGGCTTCACTACTAGTAGTCAGAAAGACAGATAAAGCAATGGAGGAAGGAGGAGGCATCTAGCTTGTTTAGCCCCTGTAATTCATTTAATTCTGTCTAAAACATTTTATGGATAAAAATGAAAGTAGTAAGCTCCCCTATATTGCTAATAAAGGAGGGAGCAATCAACCAGACTCTCTGCTGTGTATTGCATTAATTCTTGTGACCCCACAAAGCCTCCTGACAACGAAGCTGACCTTTCGGAAGCACTAAAGGATTGATGATATTTGGGCTCCTCTCCCCAAATAATCATCCCTCTGGAGGATCCGAACCTTCCCAATCTCTGCTGTACCTGTGTTCATTCTTACCTGGGCCAGTTCTGACACCATTGATGAGGTTCTTGCCAGGGCTGGTGTGGGCGCTTCGAGAACCCTCCTCTCGGTCTTCCATGGGTGGCTTGAGCAGTTTCTCTTTCTTGGCCATCCCTGGTTTTGAAGACCTGTCAGATGGTTGTTTCATGGGACTAAGTAATGGTTTATCAGCTTTCTGGTACGGGGAAGAGGACTTGGACTTGCCCAGTAGCTTCTTCGATGCTTTATTTTTATCCTTCAGGCCCTTCTTGGATATCTTGTCAAGTCTGGTCATGTTCTGCTCAATCAGCAGCATTTCAGGATCCATCATGCAGACATCTGGATGTGGAGGCGGAGGCGGAGGGTCTGCCAAGGAAGCAGGTTGTGGGTCCTGGCCAGACTTTGTGCCATGCTGGGAACTGCCTGCAGCTTTGTCTACTGGGAGATAATCAGTATCTTCATCTGAGTCCAGGGCTGCCTCTGCTGTAATTGAGGGACATTCCTCTGTTTCAGGAGGAACATCCGAGTCTGACTGAGAAGTCCCTGAATCACTGGCAGAGGTGGGAGGAGTTTCTTCCACAGCAGAAGTAGCTGGTCTATGGCCACCAGGAACTGAATGTGGCTTTCCTTTTACTGAAATAGGCCCTTTAACCTGTGAAAACTCACTGTCTTCTGATGAATCATGAGGACTTGGGTTGATGAATGATGGAGATAATTCACCCTTTCTTTGCTTACGCTCATATGATTTCTGCCCACAGTTAGATATGGCTTTGAAGCCTGGTTCCACTGCTTGGTAAGTGTCCCCGTGCTCCTCTCTTTGGCTGCTCAACCGAGGACTTGGGAAGTCCTCCTGGGAAGGGCTCACCAGGGACAGGGGACGGCTCTGCCTTGCACAAACCTCCTCCTGCTCCTCCCCCACCCACCTAGATTTTTCTGAAATGGGTGATGAATCATAGAAAGTGAGTGGACTGAGGCTGACTTCTGTGGGGCCATTAGCTGTTGCTCCTGCCTCCTGCTGACCACGAAGAGAACCGGCCAGGACATTAGGAAGGGGAGTGGCTGCTGCTGGCCATTCTTGGGGGCTTGCTGGCTGTGGACAACAGCCAACTGTGCAAGTGGCTTCTGATGGCTGCTTGGCCTTTGTGCTGGCAGAGGCTACGTCCTCTACTGCATCTAAAGCAGCCTCTTCTGAAAGCAGTGGAGGTGCGATGTGTGGGCTCTGGGCCCCTGAGATGTATTGGAGGCTGGGGAGGGGGCTGCCATCTGTCGACTGCCCTGCAGAGAGAGGGGTCCCTGAGAAAGGTTCCTCAGGGGGGCTGGATGACTGCTTCTGAATCGGATACTGTGGGGATGTCCACAAAGGGAGCTTTCCTTCTTCTTCATATAGCTCTACAAAGGGGGAATCCCCCTTTTTTGATACCTCTAAGTATTCATCTTCTTGGCCCTTTCCTGAAGAAGCAGGTTCAGGCATGTTTAAGATGAGAGATTTATGCTCCAAGTGTGAGGAGAAATGGGCTTCATGTCTGAACAAAATGGATGGCTCATGCTTTTCCAGGCAGGAAAGTTCAAATCCAGAGGAAGAACAATCGAGCCCTTTAGGAAGGAGGACGGGTCCCTTTGGGGAGTCCTTGTCTTTAGCAGAGGCTGCAGGTAAAAAGCTTTTGGGGTCAACATCATCACAGGCTTTTCCCAAGAGGTCCTTTTGCTCTTCCTCCTTGGAGTGTTGCTTGATGGCCACCTGGGACATATCTGAGCCTCCTTCCTGTCTGCTGGGATCTGCAAGGCTGTCACTGGCTGTTTTCTTGGAGTGACTTCCCTCTCCCAATGACCCATCATAGACTTCTTGCCCTGGGACAGAGACGTTGCCCTTCTCTGAGACAGTATAGAGTTCTTTTTGCTTCACCATTGGAGACTCTGATTCTTTTTCTGACCTCTCCTTGGCACCTTTCTCCAGCTCTGAGTCACTAGCACTATCTTCTCTTTCAGCTTTCTCATAATAAATGTCTTTGGGATGAAAACCTGTTGAGGACTCCTGCTCCTTACTGGGTTTCCTATCTGAAGGGCTCATCTTTTCAGAGGAGATGATTAGATCTTTCTGGCTAAACATGTCCCTGAAGGTCGTATCTCCCAAAGAGGAGGCAGGCTGGAGGTTCACTGGGCTTTCTGGTGGGAGTGGGCTTTCTTTAGATTGTGTATCTGTGGATGTCATGGAATGTGGATCCTGCAAACACTGCTCAGTAACCTCCGCGTACTTAAAGGAATGCCCCGTCATAACCTTTGGCGAACTTGGGGATGAGAGTTCTTTCTCCGTAGGAGTGGAGAGGTAAGAATCTTCTTCTTTGGAGGAAATGGGGTAGAGGAATTCCTCCTTCTGAGGTCTCAATGCTTGAGTACTCTTGGCCACTGCATCCTTTCCAGGATGGCCAACATCAGACATCACCACACTCCTATAGACATCAGCATACTGGAAAGTTTTTTCATGAGGGTAGGGAGTTGGTTCCCTCTCTTCATTCTCTTGCCCTTTCTCACCTGCCTTTGCTTTGGAATCGTGCGACTCCAAAGGACCGGAGGGGTCCAGAGCACCTGACCACACAGAGCATTTGCTTTGGCCAAAGGAGTGTGCGTCTTGTGAAGGGAGGTCAAGATCCCTGCTTCCTCTGCAATCTTGGTCAGGATAAAACTGTCTATTCTCCTCTGACCCTGCACCTGCCTTCAGAAGAGCTGCAGAAGTTCTTGGCTGCTTTCTACTGCCATCTGTGCGATCATAAAGATGCTGAGGTGATTTCTCATCAGCATTTTGCTTTCCCTCCTGGGACTCCATAGCTTCACTCATGGGGTCAAAAGATGGGTGCGGGGTCACTTTCTCCATTACTTGAATAGATTGGGGGAGAGGTTCTTCTTTTCCTTGCACTGAAGTCAGCATCTTAGCCTGGTGTGGAAAGGACAAAGAAGCCCATTCCAGACTTGATTTTGGCTCACTTTCAAGTTCAAAAGAGGGACTATTTTCAAAGCTACAAAGTTCTGAATTCAAAACACCTTGATTAGGATGTGCTTGGGGAGTTGGCTCTTCTTTCAACATAGGCTTGTCATCTACAAATAAAAAGCCATCCTTCTCAATCGCAGGGTCTTCCTGAAAGGAGCCATGTTCAGCATCCAAACTACCCTGTTTGGGAATATCTTCACTCTCCACAGAGTGAATGTTTTCTTCCTTCTTAGCAGGTATGTCTACCTCATCATCCAAAAATGTAGACTCTCCCTTTTCTTTGTCATATTTCAGTTGCTGTTCTTTGCACGGTACTTCGTTCATTACCTCTGGAAACCACACTTTCTTCTCGTAATTTATTTCTCTCAGATAAGGATTTTCTATTTTTGGAGATAGTTCATTTGTTTTCTCTTTCTTCCCTAGAAATTGACAAGGTTCTTTCTCTCCAGATGAAACTTCCAAGGCACTGCTATCTAAAACTGGGCTCACTGATGTGAAGCTTGAGGACTTTGAGTCTGGAGATGTTTGTTTGGGAGACACTTCCTTGCAAGTTTGTTTTTCTGTTAAGGAAGCTGATCTTTCATTTTCCAGAAAAGGGTCTGCTGAAGGCTTTATTATGGTGGCATCTAGAAATGGACTTTGCTGAAAGTTTAAAGAGGAACTGCATGGATCCTCTTTGATACCAGCTTCTGATCTTCCATCTGTACTTGGGCTCTCTTCTGCTGAAGCTTGGTCTTTAGTTTTAGGAGACAGTTGTCCCACAAGCATGCTCAATGATGTTTCTTTAGTAGGGCTCTCTTTCATAAGCAGAAGTGTAGCATCTCTTGGAGAAATTTCTTCTTTGAATAAATATGAAGGGGTTTCTTCATGAAGACTCAGAACAAATTTACTATCTTCTGGAGAAGCAGACTCTTTTTGCTCTAAGCCAGTTTCTGTCAAATGCAAACCCTCTTGAGATATTTCAGTGATGAAATTATCAGAACATGATGTCTTCCCAGGAATTTCATCTGTAAAAGAAGATGCCTTTTCTTCCCCTGGTAAATTAATGATTTGTGAAGATTTTTCATCTCTAGATATGTCTGAAATTGCTTCCCATCCTTTTGGTGGAGGTATTTCTGAAGCAGAGAATTCCTCAGTCCCAGGCCTAACAACATGTTCATGGGATGCTTCCTCAGCAGTGCCGGCATTTTTAGATGATGCATCTTTTAAGGTCTCTAGAAGGTTATCTTTAGTGGGAAGATCCAGGTCAGAAATATCAATAGTTTCTTGTTTGTGGTAGAAGCTTATTGCTAGCTCCTCTTTCTCCAAATGCTGGCTCCTGTCTTCATTCGGTGCAGATAAAAATCCTGCACGCAGGAAGGCTGCTGCTTCCAGGCCAGGCATGTCATGAAGGCACGTCTCCTTGATTTCATGATGCTCCCCCTCACCTTCAAATGTTCTGGATACATTCATTGCTCTGTTGGGTCTTTCTATTTCAATCCCCATTATAGGAGATTTTGCTGCTTTTTCAAACATCTCTGCTTCTGCAGTGTCCAATTTTTCCTCTATAGGGGATTGATGAAAAGGTGTGTGCCCTGCACTAGTGGGGCCTGATTGGGTGGGAGATGCCATCTTGACTGTGCTATCATCAGGGCTTATGCAGCGATCTTCAGCATCGCCAGAGCCTTGTTGTACCTGCAGCAAGTGTTCATTTGCTTCACTCAAAAGCAGGGTAGTTTCTTGAGGTCCTTCCATAGATATTTCACTTGAACTATCTCCCAGGGGCCCTTGCTGTAAAAACACTAGGGCATTGTAATGTTCTTCTGCTTGCCAAGGCCTCTCAAAGTGTGGAATTTCTTGCTGCTGCTGCTGCTGCTGCTGTAAAACTTTCTTGCAGGCTTCAAGTTTCTTCTCATTTTCTATTTGACTATGGAAGTCTTCTGGAGGAGGAGACTTAAAGCCTTTGTCCTCTTCTAGGGAAGATGTGGGAGAAATAGTGCCAGCAGAAGGTACGTAATCTAGGCCTTGAGTGACCTCTGTTCGAGAGGAAGGTATGCTGTTCACTGTATCCAACAGGAAGGAACTTTTGCCCGTTTCCTCTGTCTGCGGCGCTGTGATTGATGCAACTGATTGGTCTTCAGCGACAGAAGTGGCGAAGGAGGAAAGTTTGTCACATTCTGTAATGGATGTTGCTGAAGAGACATGCTCCTCTTCTGCCAAAGGGGCTGCCACAAGATTTGTAGGATAGGCAAGGATTTCAGGTTCCTGTCCAGCATACCCTTTGGCAACTTCAGGCGCTGTAAGAGTCTGGATCCCATTGGCATCTTCAAAGGTGTCTGTCTGATCTGGTCCTGCAATGTCATAACTGCCAATGTCTGGCTTGAAGTGTGCCATCTTCTCCTCTTGCTCATCATGGATCTCCTCATCTGAGATGGTCTGTTCTGTCTCCGAGTAGCCAGGGATGGTTTCGTCTTGGATGTAGGAAATATGTTCTCCTGATGGGAAAGGCATGCTTCCCAGATGAGAGTCCTCCCTTTCCCTTATCCCTGGTGACTTCCCAGGTACTTTGCTTGAGTTCAGTCTTTCTGTCTTATGTTCTTTTCCTTTCCCATCAGAAAGCAAAGATGGGTCTTGAGGCGGCTGAACTTGAGAAAGCTCTTTCTTTACTAACTCTTGGCCTTTTGCCTTTACATCGTCTTCTAATGTCCCTTCCAGCTCTGCCTTTTTAAACACATCTTTCTTTTTCAAGCTTGCGTCTTCTCTTGGAGACATCCAATCCCTTCCTGAAGCAGCAGTTTTTTCTTCCCTATGTGATGGTATCTGATCTTTCCCTTTTCCTGGAAATTCTCCGACACTCCTTCCCACGTTCTCATCCAGTTCTTGCCCAAGAGGCTCTGCTAAGGTTGCTTTCTCATCGGGTTTTTCAGATGATTTGCCTGCTCCCACCATCTCACCTTCTGGGGAAGCCATCTCCTCCCCTGGCATGACCAGAGAAGGAAATCCCATTGAACTACTGGTCCCTTTGGATATCAGCACCCCCTTTTCAGCAGCCAGGTCACAGGGATCCTGCCTTTCTGCATGCTTGGAGACTGCCTCTGCCACTAAAGGAGCAGATGCAGGATGAGATTCTTTTGGCTCTTCACAGCTCAGCTCCTCAAAATCCTTGGTCAGGTCCTCTGGTGAAGATATCACAAGCCTTTCCTCAGCCATAAATGGTGGGCCTTGAGGCTGGTCGTGTTTCTTTGGCACAGCTGGAGACTTCTGTTCTCCAGTGGTACACTTTTCACTTTTGGTACGAACTTTGTCAGTTTTTATTCTACTGGGAACTTTTGCCTTGTATAAAGTCTTCCTTACTTCAGGGGTAAATGCCTTCAAGTCTGGCTTAGAAATTTTTTTCAACTCTGGTTTAGCTTCTTTCTTTTTTTCATCTTTCCTTGGATCTTTCCTTTCTTCTTTCTTCCCATCATCTTTTTTAATCTCCCTCTTCTCCTTTTTAACATCTTTCTTTTCTTTGTCTCTCTTTTCTTCCAGTTTAGAAACTTTCTCTTTCAGATGTTTTTTGCCAATTTTGTCTTTGGCAAGTTTTCTTTTCTCAGCTTTGAGGGCATCGCTGGAGTCCATTTTTACTTTCTCTGTTTTAAGCAGCTTCTCTTCAAGCATTTCAGAATGCTCTTTTCCCTTTCTCTCAGTTTTAGCCTCTTTTACTGTCTCCATCTTCATCTCTTCAGCAACTACCTTTGTTGTAGGAGGCTTAGGCGATAACTTGAGGCTCTCTTTACTGTCTGTCCGCTGTTTAATCTTGGACTGTTTAAGCACAGAAGAGGGTGTGACAGAAGCCGTATCTCTCTGGGTAGCTACAGGATACTTCAGAAAATCAAGATGCTTCAGTTTCTCAAGACCTTCCAAAATCTTATTTTGTGGTGCATTTCCTGGAAACAAAACTCGTACAATTTTTTCTGTTGGTCCTGCGGGAAGCCACACTACAAGGGCTGTGATGGATGTTAGATAGGGGACCGAAATCTCCCCTTCTTTCCCATTGCTAAGGATAATGCCTGTCTTGGCTTTACTGTTTCCAGTCCACTTTTGCATGAGAAACTGCATCTCCTTGCTCTCTTTGACGGGATTCAAGATGTACATGTCCAATTTCCCAACACCCATTTTGTGGAACAGAGTGATTGGCTCAACAGTGTTGGTGACCACTCTATAGAGAGGCTCCGGCTTGATGCTTAGCCTGTTGAGGTACTGCAGGGTCAGGCTGGCTTCTGCAATGCTTCTTTTGACTTTCATGGATGACTCTGGCATTCTAAGCTTCTCAGGAACATTGAAGAAAACCACCCCAAGCTCTGGGGACAGAAGGCTTTTTATCCAGTCACTGTAGTTAGTGGAGCCCTGTGACTGCTCTTCTTCCTGCTCAGCAATCTTCCTCTGCAAGAGTCCATTAATACCTGGGAGATTGTCAGCTCCAATGTGGGTCAGGAGAATTGAGTCAATCCTATCCAGATGTCGGACCAGTTTCCAGAAACAGGACTTCCTGTCTGAGCCACCATCAACCAGAATGTTGAATCCATTGACAGCGAAGAGAGCAGAGTCCCCCCTTCCTCCTGGGAATATGTAGCAGCAGGGCTTGGAGAGCTTTAGGAACCCCCCGGAGGTTGGAGGTTCCAGAAGATCAAAGGGGGATGGGACATCCACTGTCTCAGAGACATATTCAGCAAATTCAGATATCCCATCCATCTCGGGCAGGACTGGATCAGGATTAACTCTCAGGCAAAAAAGGTCTTGGAAACTGGAGTGTTGAAGATTTCTCCAATCTCCTTCTCCCAAGCACGATATGGTGAGGGAGGTTTTAGAAGCTGGATCGGTATTACTGAGAAGCTGGGCGACCTACAAGAGTTTAAAACAGGTTATAATAATGAAATCTTCTTGATTAAGTTCAAAAGTTATTTTAGTGAATACTATCCAAATTCATCTTAATAAAAAAAAATACTACACAATCAATCAATAATTATAGATCCGTCTGCTACTCCTGGATAACCTACAACTATTTTTAGTAGAAACATGTTTATTTATTAAATTTATGGAATATAGACATAAATTTATGTTACATTTATATGAATTATACACATAAAGATGCTATTTAATCACTATAATGACCAGAAAAGCAGCTACTTGAACGGAATTTCTAAAGAGTCTAAGAAAGTATCCAAGATCTCTGGAATATATAATTTAAACAGTTCAGATGATGGAAAACATGCTGAATATTTCTGAATTAATGCCATGTGGCGAGTCTCCATATAAAATTGTCTCCAGCGCAACAACTCAAATTGCTAGTGCCAAAGGTTCTTACGTAAAATAGGTTGGCTTAAGACAAATAATTTACTAGGCTCCCAAAATTAAAGTCAAGTAGGAGGGACTAGTGACAAGGGAACAAAGCCACCTGATTCAATTGGAATCCAAGTTTACCCACTCATGAAGCTTACCTCTGGATCTGCAAATATCCCGGTGAGTTTCTGGTAGGTGAAAGCCCCAGTCTGCAGAATCAAATCACCTCCCTGGTCAGAGCTTTGCCCACACAGGACTAGCAGCTTGTGGGCAGAAGGGTCACATATCAAAGAACGGACCTGTTCACATCAGAGATGGATTTCAGCTTCCTATTCGTGACTTCTGGGTTTTCAGAACTTCATAACAGAAGTGCCCCACCTCCCCCAAGGTTTAGAAACACCTGCCAAGCTCTGTGATGCTTTTGGACTCATATTCACCCAACAGTGTTCAGGAGAATCAATACACTGCAGTTAAATAAAGAGGAAGAGCAGGAGGTCAGCTTACTTTTTAAAAGGCAGGGCCTGGATGCCGTAGCTAAGCACACAGTTTTGAGGAATGGCTCAAGACATTTACACATTTTAGCTCATATTTGACAGTTCTGTTGCAGCAACTCTGACAAAACCAGACATGCTGGCCTTGTATGTTTTTACCTCTGACACAGCGCTCCACTCGTCAGGATTGACTAAGATGACTGTGTCCAGGTCCTCGCTCTGGTGGTGGAGGGTCCTCTGACCTGGAGAGAAGGAGAGAAGTTTTGTTTTTCAAATAGATCTGCCAATTGCAATAGGTCCTGTTTGCTTCAACGCTCAAGGCTATTATGACCAGGTCTTTGCTGAATTCTTCAGGTGGAAAGTCTTCAAGTCTAGAGTTGATTATGACTGCTCATGTTGATATTTTCTCCTGTTTGTTCTTCTTAACTATGAACCAACTGCAAGGAAACTGCACTTGGTTTTCAGGGCTTCTGGTGGGAAATTATGGCAGGCTGACGTCTTTGAAGGAGCCGTGAGCACTGTCGGGAAGGTGGTTTCTGGTGATCTTGTCAGATCAATTGTATAATAAATTGCACTCTGGACAGCAGCTCCTCGTGAGTAAACTGCAGAAAAGGAAGTTTTGCAGTGAGTTTGAAAGTTGAGCTGCTGGAAGTTCCAGGATTCCACCTCTGCTCTTAATTGTGATTTAACCTATATAGGGCATTAAGCCCCACCTTCCTCATTTCTTAATCACTCTGGGAAGTAATTAATCTACAGGTACAGATTTATTTTTTTGGCAAAGATAAGATTCCTTGCAATGAGCTAAACCTTCTTTGGGGATTAGGAAAAAAGAAAAGAAAGAGAAAGAGACTTTGATTTAAAGGGAACAAAACTTAAAGAAAATATTTTAGAAATTTTTAAATGGATAAAGGGTAGTCTTTTTTCCCCCCCAAAAAAATCTTATTTTTTATAATTTTTACCTTTAACAAAAGTGCTTTGGTATAAATCTGCTCCAAGCCAGTTAAAGAAACCAGACCTTATTGGCAATGTTTTCTGTTCCCTGTTAAAGATTGCATCTAATTGGTGGAGTCTACATAACAAAAAAGCTAATTAACTAGACTTGGAGATGTAGTGTTGTAGCTTACATCCACTAGATCTACTAAAAAAAATTGTTAAAGCCACAGAAAGATAAAAAGGAAAAAAGTGGGGCAGGCTTGTATTTTACTTTTGCTTGCTTGAGATATTTTCTTTTTTGGTTTATAATATACATACTAGAAAAATGGCGAGGAGGGGCTTGCTAGAGCAATCTTCAGAAAAAAATCATCATATCAGATATGCTTCAGAAATTATTTGAACAAATGGGAAATTTATTTATAATTTTGTTTGAGATTCAGAATGGTTTCAGAGGTTTCCTGACACTTTTGCCATTAAAAGATTTCCATCTTTTTCTCAAAATAATGCCAGCAGCTTGCAAAACCAAATCACGAGTCAATCTTTTTACACTGCTAAAAGAGAAAATCTGATTTTTACTCCTTCAAATACATTCTTTGTGGAATTTAATAGATTCAGAATAGAATCTCTGATGAATTACACTGTGTGCACAATTATTTGGCAAGTGACTAAGTTGACCATATCATCATTTTTATGCATATTTCCACCTGCAAGCTGTATAAACTGGAATGCTTAGTGGATATAAGCACATTCAGGTGATCTGTATTTGTGTAAATGAGGGAGGATGTGACCTAAGGAGATCAACACCCTAAATCAAGATGTGCATAATTGTTAGGCAGCTTCTTTTCCTCAGGCAAAATGGGCCAAAAAAGAGATTTAACTGACTCTGATAAGTCAAAACTTGTAAAAAGTCTTTCAGAGGGATGCAGCACTCTTGAAATTGCTAAGATATTGGGGTATGATCACAAAACCATCAAAATTTTGTTGCAAATAGTCATCAGGGCTGCAATAAATGTGTTGAGAAAACTGCCAAAGATTTGAGAAGAATCAAACGTGAAACTACTAGGAACCCATTATCCTCCAGTGCTGTCCTATTCCAGAACCGCAACCTACCTGGCGTGCCCAGAAGGTGTTCAGTGCTCAGATACATGGCCAAGGTAAGGAAGGCTGAAACCCGACCACCACTGAACAGGACACGTAAGTTGAAACAGCAAGACTGGACCAAGAAATATCTGAAGACAGATTTTTCAAAGGTTTTAATGGACTCATGAGATGAGAGTGACTCTTGACAGACCAGATGGATGGGCCCGTGGCTGGATCAGCGACGGGCACAGAGCTCCACGTCAATGATTTTTATGCGGGACAATGCTCCATCGCATGCATCAAAGTACTCCACTGCATGGCTAGCCAGTAAAGGCCTTAAAGATGAAAGACTAATGACATGGCCCCCTTCCTCACCTGACCTAAACCCTATTGAGAACTTGTGGGCCCTTCTTAAACGGGAGATTTATGGTGAAGGAAAACAGTACACCTCTCTGAACGGTGTCTGGGAGGCTGTGGGTACTGCTGCACAAAAAGTTGATTGTCAACAGATCAACATTTTGACATGTCAGAAATGTTTATTTGTATAGTTTGAGTTGTTTATTATTCACTTTAACAGATGCAAATAAACAAGTGAGATGGGCAAATTTTCGTTTTACATTTAGTTGCATAATAATTCTGCACACTAATACTTGCCCGATAATTGTACACACATAGATATTCTCCTACGAAAGCCAAAACCTCACTTTGACTTTCTTCAATATTCAGGTTTGAGGTTTATTAACATTTTGGATTGACCAAGAGAACTGAAGTTGTTCAATAATGAAATTAATCCTCCAAAATACAACTTGCCTAATAATTGTGCACAGAGTGTAATTTGATGTTAAATCCAATGAGGCTGATTTAACATTAAGACTTGCAAACTTTGGTGTTCCATCACAGGATATTCTGATCCAGAGCTTTCCAAAAATTTAAATCCATTATTTGTATCCAGCCTTCTAGGATGAAAATGGCCTTTTTGTATGACATTCTTTTGGACATGTGAAGGGTGCTATCATACCCACTACACCCCCCTCCTTCCCTCTGGATAGGACTCTGGACAGAACTCCTGAATCTCTTCTGTGACCTTCTCTTGAAGCACCATTCCCACTAACAGACACAATCCCTGAGGTGGGATCTGACTAGCACAGAATAAAGTAGAATAAATCTTTCTCATTATTTAAAAATCATTATTAGATTAATAAACCTATGCAGCTAAAACAAGAAGAAGAAAGTCCAGTTGCCTCCTGAAAAAGCACCTTTGGGACAACCATGACCTGGATGACTGAGAATCTCTAGAGACTTTTAGCTATACAATTTGGGATGAACATCCTTTGAATGGTGTGGGAGTAGGAATGGATTTCCAGAGGAAAAATGGCAGACTACAGGAACCAGGAGCACCACTCAGGTGACCCTGAGGACACAGATAAACCTCCAAGTGCTTCAATGACCCTCTAAAAGGATGCAAATGACCAGCTGTCTGCAAGGAATATAAATCCTTCCATTCCCCACTACCTTGTCAGAGCTAAAGAAGCTCCTTGGATGAGAAGAGAAACATCTTCAAAAGAAAAGAAAAAACAAAACAAAACAAGAAAGTCCAGTTGCCTCCTGAAAAAGCACCTTTGGGACAACCATGACCTGGATGACTGAGAATCTCTACAGACTTTCAGCTAGTCCTTGACTTACAGCCACACTTGAACCCAAAATTTCCATTGCTAAGCAAGACAGCGGTTAAGTGAGTTTTGCTCCATTTTACGACTTTGTCACAGTTAGGTGAATCACCACAGTTGTTAAGTTAGTCACACGGTTGTTAAGTGAATCTGGCTTCCCCATTGACTTTGCTTGTCAGAAGATCACAAAAGGGGAATAACATGACCCTGGGACACTGCAACCATCATAATTACATGCCAGTTGACCACCATCCAATTCTGATGACGTGACCATGGGGATGCTGCTACGGTCGTTAAGTGTGAAAAATGATCATAAGTCATTCTTTTTTCACTGCCGCTGTAATTTCAAAATGTCACTAAATGAATGGTTGTAAGTCAAGGACTACCTGTAATTTCACTGATGTGGGCTAAGCGCAGCCCGGAGGTCCACCTCAGCAGCTTCAGTGGCCCTTCCTACCTTGATGGTGCCAAACGATGGGGCTGGCAGTAACCCCAGAGGAATCTTTGCCACTGTCATCTTTGCCATCTTTCACTATTGGATCCTTCCATGACGACAGTTGATCTCATCTTCTCTCTCCTTCCTTACACAGAATAATGTGGATATTCAAATAGATTTGAGAAAATCTATCTATGTGGTCACTGAGAATCAATACCAATTTTATGGAACATAATCAAAATACAGAGCTAAACTTCCTCAAAATGAAAAAGCAACCAAAATCTGTGAATATTAAAAAAACAATAATGGGATGAATATTATCCAGCATTTTGCAGAATGCTCTGGATGACTATCTGATATCTTGGGAGTTAATGATGTGAATTGGGGTTGGCTTTATTTGAAGGTCAGACCTATCTTTCCAGATGTGGTAGTGTACAAGTGTCTTAAAGACAGATTGTTGGGGAAGAAATATCAACCACTTCTAACTTCCAATTCTTCCTAGATTCTGCTGAGTGGTTTCCCTGCCAGTAAAGAACAGAGGTAACCCACACTGGGTTACAGAAACCTAGTTAAGGGAAACTGTAGATCCATAAAAATAAGCGGGGAGAGACTGAAAAGAGCCAGAAGTCAGGGAGAATGGGGCAGCTGGTTACCGTCCCCTGAGGGAAGGATGTATAAAGCAATTGGGGGAGTGGCGGAGGAGTATCCCCGACTCTGTGATCACCAATTGGGGCTGGCTTGGAACCAATGGACAGCAGGAGAAACTGGAGGGTGAGGTTTGGCAGGAGGTGGTGAGGGGAGGGAAATGGGCTATTTGATGCCCACTTCCCTTTCAGACCAAACTGCCTCAGCACAGTGTCCAAGTGAAGGGAGTTTGGGCCCAGACGGCTGTTGATAAATGCTGAGTCCCTCTGTGAGGGAGATGGGTGACTTACAAATTTGATAGATTAAATAGATGGACAGAGAGAGAGAGAGAGAGAGACAGACCTTTGCCCATACGTGTCATGCGTGAGCAAGCGGGCCTGGTAACCCTGGGTTCCTGGGAATGGGGCTACTGCCCTCTTAGATCTGCTTGCCTGCTTTTGAACCCTGCCGCAGATGCTCTAAGAGTGACAAGATGCTAATGGTTACCTGGAACAATCTAACAGTGACCTCTTGTGGAGACGATGAATTGTGAAGGATGGCCTGCTACACTGAGCTTAGAGAAAACTTGGGAATCCCAATCATGTGTTGCCAAGTGGATCCTTGCTGAAGGACATCCAGCCGGTGGAGTTCTTTCAACTATTTGTGCTGTGGGATATCAACCTCCAAGTAGGAATTTCTGGGAACGATTGGAAATTCACTGTATCATGGCAACCATGGGTTTGTCACACGAAATTTCACACCCAATCCACAGAGGTGGCTATATGCTAAGAGTCTAGCAGCTAGACCTTGTCTTCACCTCCAAATGGTTGATGTGCAACCTGAAACTGGACAGTGTGAAGGTTCCTGCCTGACCTACATGAGTTTTGCTCCCACCAGTAACCTTCATAGAGTGGGAAGAATGAGGCGGATGGTCTATCCAGGCAGGAGATAATAGATTCAGAAGCATCTCTAAGCTCTTGGCAGGCTCAGCAAGTGGTCAAGCTCTGGATTGCAAAGATCCCCTGAGCAGCCTCTTCCTACTCCCAGGGGCTCCTTGCTCTACCCTGGAGCTCTGAACCAGCAGCAAAGAGATCTGGAGCGAAACTAGAAGCTCTCTTATAACCAAGCTTCTGCTGTGGTGACTAGGGCAAGAACCCTTTCTCTGCTGGTGGAAGATGCCCCAGATCCCTCCTCAGGAGGAGGCAGAAGGTTCTCCTGTAAGCAGCCTGAGATCTTGGGAGAATATTTCCCCCCAAACTCTCCAATTTGCTCTGGCCTGGACTGCGTGGATGAGGGAACGGAGGTGGGACAGTGACCCCTGAAGGAGCCGGGCCCCTCTAAGGGGAGTCCTTTGCCTGCAGGGGCAGCCCAGAAGGGAGGTCTGCTCTGCTCCCTGGAGACAGGCGCCACCCCTGGCCAGCCTTCCCTTGGGGGCCTGCTGGGACGCCCCAGAGGAGCCCACCGGCGGATGGCTGAATGCTGCTGCTGCTGCACTGTGCCTGCCTGCGGGTGACCTTCCCCGGCCGGCCGGGAAGGAGAAGGGCGGCCCTCCTTCCGCTTTCCGACCTTCGGGGCCGAGGCCTGGGGGCCTTCTCCAGGTCGGGGCCCTTTCCTTCCTATTGCCCGATCCACCGGAGATCCTTTCACGGTCCCACACCGCTTGCCTGCACTTCCGCCGATCGCCCGAGGGACGGGCCCCAATGCCCGGCATGGCTGCGGGGCCCAGAGGCGCGGCGCCCGGGGCAATGGCGCGACCGCTGCGCTCGAGGGG
>QLTV01000207.1:296797-320814 GCA_003457575.1 Thermophis baileyi
CCCTCCTCCGCCGCAGCAGGGGACCGAAGGCCCGCGGAGGCAGGGGCGCGGACGGGCCGGCGGTGTTCCTGCCGGGGGGCTCGAGAGCCTGCCCGGCAACTCCCCAAAACCAAATCCCCCCGCCCGGCCGCGAAGGCGCTCCTCGCCAGGGAGAAGCCTACCGGAGTGTGGTTGGGCTGCCGCGGCGGTCCCGCTCCCCGGCCCTGATGGCGCGGCGCTGCCTTCCCCCCCGGTTTGGGCGCCCCAAAGACAGAAGTTTCAAGAGCTGGACGTCTTGGCGCCTTCCGCCGAAGGGGTCCGCTTGGTGCCTGAATTCCCGGTCTGGCGGAGGGGCCTTTTGTGGTACTGGGACGCCTTTGCTTGGGATGCCCGAAGTCGGATTCCCGCCTCAGCCGAAGTCCTGGCTGACTCTCGCCGGCTCTGATTGGCTTTCCACAGCAGCAGCCATTTATTCAACTTGCAGGCTCCCAGAAATTACAATAAAATCAATAAAAAAGGGGCTCCCTCTCCCGGGGCCTGCGTGAAAAGTTCACCCACACAGCAGCGGAGGGGCGGGTCCTCCTCATGGCAAAGGCGAATGTTGCTGCAGAAAAGGGGCGCTTCTGGGGTCGCAACAGAGAAGAAATTGAACTGAAGGAACACCAGAAGCCCCCACCTGCAGGACTCAATGCAGATGCCACCGGAAATAAAGAAGAGTAAAGAAATAGCCATGTTCCTGTATACTTCTGTAATATTTTATATATGAAATAAAGCCAGAATCCAAGTAATGCACCTCACTTTTTGCCCAATTACACTGGCAACATCTCGTCTGTATCGATTCCCAGTTTTCCTGAATAATCTCAATCTTTCATTCTCTATACCTCTCTAAACTGGATTTTATTAGAATTTCATTTCTAATAATTGATGAGAGGATGCCTTTGGCAACAATAAACCAATATGGAGAATAATGCAATGGTCAACATATGATCATGGTGATTTAAAAAATAAATAATACTTTTTTTGTACAGCGTTATTTTATTATGTACGCCTTTTTCTAACTTGAGGATATTTCCATTAATCCCTGTTAATAAATGACAAGTTGTACCAGAAAAATTGCATCACCTTATCTGCAAAGGAAGCTGAAGCACAGATGGTCTCATCCAGCCTTCCAATTCATGGAAGAAGACAGGCAAGGGAAAGAAAAAGGCTAAAAGTCAATGGCTGATTACACCAACAGCATAAGCAGGAGAACATTTCATTTCTGAGGCCAGGGTTTCAAATATCAAGATGGCAGACTTATGACCTGCAAAGTGTAGCACTTCATATAAATTGATGAAATGGATTTGGCTAAAGCAATGTGAATTTGATCAGTGGAGGGTAGGAAATGTATGTTTAACTGACCTCAAAGAATAGTGAATAGGAGTTATGGGAGGTGAGCTTGAATTGTTAGCATGGGAAGGAAAATATTCAATAGGTGTATATCAGATATCTGATGGAATAAGTCCCCTACTAGAATACCCAAAGCCCCTATCTGCTGTTGGGGCCTAAAAGTTGCATTCTAGAAAAGATTTGATCCATCTTGAACAAATGGCTTTCTGCTTAGATCTGCATAAACATATTACTTCATGTAGTTAATTTATATATCATGTACACCCAGTCTGCAGACCAGCCATGACTGCTGACAATAGAATCAATAAACAGCCATCAAATTCCGGAATACAACTCCCAAATGACTAAAACTTTTGGACCAGCAGGAGGAGTTCTTCATCAGGCAGGGCCCCTCTCTGCGGGTCATCCCAGCCCAGACTGAAGAAGATGATTAGCATTGAAGGACTCACAGGAAAGCAGCTGCCAGAGCCGCAAGATATGGTGAGATTGAGCCTTCCCGATGTGCTCAGAAATCAGAAGTCACTTTGTTCTTGTTAAGAGCTTAAGATCTGTGCTTCAAGCTGGTCTTTAGTCATGCATGAAACTGAAAAAAAGACTTGTTTTCAGCTCAGAGCAAAACAGCCCACTTGGAATGTGTCGTTGGAAAAGTTTAAGCTGGCTGTGTTCCAACAAGATAAAAGTTGAGATGCCTCAGCCATGTTGGTCTAAAGGACAAAACTTGAAATATTCTGAGTGTTCCATGATAGGGAAAATGGGAATTTGAAACAAGTCTTTACTCCTTCAATTTTTGATCTCGAACTACGTAAGTGAGTTGATAGATGAGCTCCATCTTGAGTGCTTTCTATGCCAAAGTTGGCCAAAGAAATGATCTTTTTAAAGTAAAAATAACCAAAGCAAACAATGGAAGCATGCATTTTGTAGTGGCTCTGTAAACCTTATAGGAGCAAACCATAGCCAATGGGTGTATTTCAGCATAGTCACATCAGATATCAATTAAATGAGCAGAGGCATCTCCCAGAGCTGTGTGCTCTCTCCATTACTCTTTTCTCTATATACCAATAACTGCATCTCAAAGGATCCCTCAGTTAAAATATTGAAGTTTGCAGATGATACAAGATCATTGGTCTCATTCGAGATGATTATGAGTCTGCATGTAGACAGGTAGATCAACTGGCCTGTGGTGCAGCCAGAACAATCTGGAGCTGAACACGCTTAAAAGTGTAGAGAAAGTGAATTTTAGGAGGAGCCCTTCTACCACCTCTTACAATATTAGACAACACAGTATCAATAGTAAAGACCTTCAAGTTTCTGGGTTCTATAATATCCCAGGATTTGAAATGGATACCTAACATTAGAATCATCATTAAAAAGGCACAACAAACAATGTTCTTCCTGCGTCAACTCAGAAAGCTCAGATTGCCCCAGGAGCTGCTGATATAGTTATTTAGAGGAATTATTGAGTCTGTCATTTGTACTTCTATAACTGTCTGATTTGGTAGAGCAACCAAACAAGACAGTTACAGACTTCACAGATAGTTAGGACTGCAGAAAATATAATTGCAACCAGCTTGCCTTCCATTGAGGACCTGTATCAGTATAGCCAGCATGAGCCAGGAAGAGAGCTGAGAAAATATCCCTCCCATCCTGGACATCAACTGTTTCAATTCCTCCCCTTAGGATGCTGCTATAGGGCATTGCATGTCAAAACAACCAGTCACAGGGACAGTTTTTCCCCTTGTGCCATCACTCTGTTGAACAGCTAATCACCACAGCACTGCCTTATGTTTAAGGATATTTACCCATGTAAATAAAGATATTTACAATATCATATCATATCATATCATATCATATCATATCATATCATATCATATCATATCATATCATATCATACCAGTGGTGAGATTCAACCGGTTCGCACTACTTCGGCCAAACCGGTCTTTAAATTGCTGGCTGGTCCCGCCCCGCCCTGCCACTACTTATTGGCCTCACATGCCTTGGCTGCTGCCTTAGAGCAGGGGTGTCAAACTCAAGGCCCGCGGGCCGGATTCAGCCAGCAAAGCGGTTGAATCCAGCCCGCGGGGACATCCTGGAAAATGCAAGGGACCGGCCCGCGTCACATCGGCCCGCCCCATGCCAGCGGGTGTGCGTGCGCATGCTTCGCTCTTCCAGCAACAGCTGAAGCTTGTCTGCCTCGCCCCGCCCAGTGTCTCTGCGCCCGGCCCCTCGCCTTTGCGCCCGGTCTTGCCTCGCTTCTTCACCCAGCCTTCATTCTCTCCCTCACTTCTTCACTTCTGCACCTGGATTCTCGTTCCTACACCTTCGCTTCCCCATTCTCCCCCACGTTTTTCCATTTCTGCACCTGGATTCTCGTTCCTACACCTTTGCTTCCCCATTGCTTTTGTCACATAATTATATTTATGCAATCCAATAATTTTTCCCAAACTTAATAAAGCATTAGTAAAGAATTGTAAATACATGTGTTTTAAAGAAGCATTATTCTCGTTACATCTCCAATTGATTGCTGTTTTGGTAATCCTTTTCTATATAAACGTAACTGAGTCCAGTAAATTATAAATATTATTTTTGTTGTGTGAATCATAATGTGAGAGCCATTGACATTCTTGCAATAGAAATTGAAATACTTAGAAACAATGGTTTTATACTGGAAATAAAAGGCTGGAGAACCTCACAATTTAATCTCTATTTCAATTGTGGTATCTAGGATGTGTGGATAGGATATCACTGCCTGTTTGACAGCATTACCCATAAATATATAAAGATCAGAAGCCATACTTCACTAAGGCACTTGGCCTGTGCAAGTTGGCCTGAATCTGCCTTAATGAAGGATTCCATCTAAAGATGAGTTGCTTTGTTTGTGTTATCAAGCTGATCTACCTAGATTGGAAGTTGCCCTCTGTTGTGGTACAAAACTTAAAGGGATGCCAATAATTGCAAAGTTTCAAATAATCATTGTGTCATTTCCAAAGCTAACAGGTTTCAGTGAGTCACTAATCTTTCATCCAGATAAGCCAGGAGCAGGATTCCCAAAATTTATATTTATAATTTTATTAGAAATTACACTAATACAGATAAAAGCATGAGGGAAGGCTGCCCCAACAAGCTAGCATCCTTACCACTCATAATTGGAAACAGGGATTCCCTTTCGAGAAGAGCCAGCCTCCCTCAGGCAGGACCAGGGAGCCCTGCTCCCCTGCCGCATCCTCTTGCTCTCCAGAGATTTGTCAAGGCAGAAGTTGGACTCAGAGGAAACTGCTTCCTGCAAACTTTCTCCTCCACGGTTTCAAACACAACAGCAGTGTCCTCTGCCTCCTTTGCTGGGAGGATGCACGAGACAGGGAAATGCCAACAATGTCTGGGATTGGGAGAAGAACGTCTCCTTTGGAGTGCTGTGCGCACACACACACACACATACACCATTCCAAGTTTGGAAGCTTATCCACATTTGAGCTTACAAACTGCCAATCATGCTGGGCTAGGGGAGAAGGCTCTCTCCTTCCTGTGTGGATAAAAGTCACCAAACCTGGAATGCGTGTATGTGTGTGCCTGCATGCACTAGGCTGCCAGCAGTTTGGGGAAGTGAGGAGCTTGTGGGGCACCAAATTGTCCCCACATCAAGTTAGCCAGTGAAACCACAGAGTTAGGTAGTGCATTCCAGGCAGGGGTGGGTTCTGGCTTACCTCACTGCCGGTTCGCTTCCTTGCGCTTCGTGCGGGCGGGCGCGCATGCGCAGTGCTAAAAACCCAGCTTCTGTGCATATGCAGAAGCAAAAAACAAGATGGCGGCGCCTACAGCGCCGCTGAGAGAGCCGGTTCGGGGGCATGTCCAGCCGGCCATCGCTGCCGGTTCGGCGAGCGGGGGGAAATTCCCACTACTGGTTCTATAGAGCTGGTCCGAACCGGCAGGAACCCACCTCTAATTCCAGGCATTGACCACTCTGTTGCTGAAGTCGAATTTTCTGCAATCAAGTTTGGAGCGGTTTACCTTAAGTTTCTATCTATTGTGTGCTCGTGTGTTGTTGCGGTTGAAGCTGAAGTAGTCATTAACAGGTAGGCCATTGTAACAGATAATTCTGTGTACTATGCAAACCGAAGGCGGCGTAGTTCTAAGTTGTCTAAGCCCAAAATTTCAAGTCTGGTGGCATAAGGTATTCCGTTGCGAGCAGAGGAGTGGAGAACTCTTCTAGTGAAATATCTCTGGACATTCTCAATTGTGTTAATGTCTGATATGTAGTGTGGGTTCCAGACAGATGAGCTGTATTCGAGAATTGGTCTAGCAAAGGTTTTGTATGCTCTGGTTAAAAGTACAATATTTCCGGAGACGAAGCTACGCAAGATTAGGTTTACAACTCTTAATGCCTTTTTGGAGATGTTGTTACAGTGGGCTTTGGCGTTGTTATAGATCATTAGAGATGGTCCAAGGTCCTTGACAGAGTGAGGGTCGTCTACGAGGTCGTATCCGCCCAGCTTGTATTTTGTGTTCTGATTTTTTTTGCCAATGTATAAGACAGAGCATTTGTTGGTTGAGATTTGGAGTTGCCAATTGTTTGACCATTCTGACACATAGTCATACACACATGCACCATTCCAAGTTTGGAGACTTTTATCCACATTTGAGCTTACAAACTGCCAATCATGCTGGGCTAGGGGAAAAGGTTCTCTCCTTCCTATGTGGATAAAAGTCACCAAACTTGGAATGCATGTATGTGTGTGCCCGCATGCACTAGGCTGCCAGCAGTTTGGGGAGGTGAGGAGCTTGTGGGGCACCAAATTGTCCACACATCAAGTTAGCCAGTATGACTTGTTCCATCCTGAGTCAGCCACGCCCAGTGAGCGGTATTAAGATGGCCACGCCCACCCAGTTGGCCATGCCCACCCGGCCGGCCACTCCCAGTGAGCGGCATCAAGCTGGCCACGCCCACCCACTCAGCCACACCCACCCACTCAGCCACGCTCAGTGAGCTGGCCACACCTACCCGGTCAGCCACACCCACCCAATCGGCCACGCCCATCCGGCCCCCCAACATCAACCATAGCCCTGATGTGGCCCTTCATGAAATTGAGTTTGACGCCCCTGCCTTAGAGTCACACCACGGCATAGCTGCAGCTGCTCTTTGGCTCCCTTGCCTCGACCACGTGGCCACGCAGCCCAGCCTGCTTGCCTGCCTTTGCCGCAGCCAACGACGTGGCGACCTCCCACTCTCTTGGGTTGCTCCCGACCACTCCAGCAGCAGAACAGGTAAGCACAGCCGGATGCCCCCTCAGGGAAGCGGGGCTGGGAAGGATGGTCGACCTGTGTCTGCCCGGCCACCGGCCGTGGCCTACCCCCATCCGATCGTCTCGCCCTGCAGCCAGCCACATAGGCCTGCGCCCGCCTCCCACCCAGGCGGCAGCGGCCTACCCCGGTCAGATCGCCTCGGCATGCAGCTGGCCCTGTTTTGTATAAATAGTTTTTTATTCATATTGTAAAACTCTTGTGTAGTTTTGTATAAATAGTTTTTATTCATATTGTAAAACTCTTGTGTAGTTTTGTATAAATAGTTTTTATTCATATTGTAAAACTCTTGTGTAGTTTTGTATAAATAGCTTTTATTCATATTTTAAAACTTGTATATTTTTGTATGGCTCTATTACATTTGTAACTGGAGAATTACCTGTATAATGAGAGTGAGTGAGGGTCTCAGGAAGTCCTGCCTTAGCACCACACAAGCCCTGTGTCACGCCCACCCTGGCCATACCCACCCAGTCACATGACCATGCAGTCACCCCCACCCAGTCACATGACCACCTAGCCATGCCCACCTAGCCACGCCCACAGAACCTGTTGTTAAATTATTTGAATCCCACCACTGTATAATACCCATGTAAATAAAGATATTTACCCATATAGTATGGCTGTATTATTATTATTATTGTTATCTCCTATTGCTACCTTATGATTACCGTATTTTTCGGACAAAAGTCTCCCAAAAGGGGGTGAAAATGTCTGTGCGTCTTATAGACCGAATATTGTTGAAGCCCCGCCCACCCGCTGGCCATTTTTTGGTCTCCACACGCCCCATTTTCAGGCCTTTTTTTGGCCTTTTTCAGGCCTTTTTTGGCCATTTGGGGGGCTTTTTTCGGCCCATTTTTGAGGCTTTTTTGGCCCATTTTTGAGGCTTTTTTCGGCCTGTTTTGAGGCCTTTTCCGGCCATTTTTGAGGCTTTTTTGGGTCTGTTTTCGAGGCTTTTTTCCGGCCCTTTTTTGAGGCTTTTTTGGCCCATTTTTGAGGCTTTTTTCGGCCTGTTTTGAGGCTTTTTCCAGCCCTTTTTTGAGGCTTTTTGGGGCCGTTTTCGAGGCTTTTTTCGAGCTGTTTTTGAGGCTTTTTTTGGGCCATTTGTTTCCAAAAAAATGGGCCGAAAAAAGCCTCAAAAATGGGCAGAAAAAAGGCTGGAAAAGGCCTGAAAAAAGGCCCCCAAAAAGGCCCCAAAATGGGGTGCACGGAGGCCAAAAACATTTTGTTGTTGTTTTCCTCTTCAAAACTTATAGTCAGGTGCATCTTATAGTCCAAAAATTACGGTATATTACTTTGTTTCTATGTACACTTGTTGTCTGTATGTACATGCTGTTTGTATGTTTATATGTACACTGATAATATTACCTTGTTGTTTGTATGTATACTGAGAGCTTTTGCACCAGAGGCAAATTCCTTGTGTGTCCAATAACACTTGGCCAATAAAGTATTCTAGGAATAACCTAACAGCAGAATATAGTTTTCTGGCTATTGGTTTGAGGCTGGTTCCCTTGCACAACCATAAGGTTTTATTTTATGAACAAATCTCAATATGCCAAAGTAACAAATCTCTTTGGGGAATAAGACTGATCTATAAATGATGTCATAACAACAATAAAACACCTTTTCCTCAGTGTTGAACTTGGGGTGTACCTTGGTTTACCAAGCAGCTCCAGGAGACGAGGCACCAGAACAGACATCTGGAGCTTAAAGGAAGAATCTGACTAGATATGAGTAATAAGAATGGCAATAAGAGTGGCAAAACATCCAACTGTCAAATTACTCTGTTCAGAGTAACTAAGTCCCTATTGGGTGAGGAGGAGGAGGACCCCTTGGAACTTCTGCTAAGCTTTTTTGAAAATTATTCAGATTTAGAGTTAAGATAAGTTTGAGCTTGTGACTTGCAAAGAAGCGGTGGGGCCTCTCGGTGCTGTCAGCTTGACCACTTGTTTACTGGATCTGTGCCCTTCCTGGATCATACAAGTGGCCAAGGAGGTGACCCTGTGGTTGGATCCATGCTGTGGGGTTGGCCAATTTGGTATTTCGTGCCTTGAACGAGAGGCTGTCCTTGGAGTCTATTTGACAACTACTGATTAGTCTCCAACCTTCCCTTTTTGGGTAAGGGTTCAAGGTGCCAGTTGTTGCCTACAAAGTCCTCCATGACACAGGGCCTTGTTACTTGGGGCAGCACTGGTTTCCCATAGCATCTGCCTGGCCGAGTCAATCCCACAGGGTTGAGACATCCCTGGTTCCGTCGATTAAACAATGTAATCTCTCAGAACCCCAGAAGCGGCCTTCTCGGTAGCAGCGTCTGCTCTCTGGAACAAGGAACAAGTGAATCTGGCTTCCCCGTTGACTTTGCTTGTCAGTAGGTCACAAAAGTGGATCACATGATCCCGGGACACCACAACCGTCATAAATATGAACCAGTTGCCAAGCATCTGAATGTTGATCACATGACCATAGGGATGCTGCAAGGGTCATAGTGTGAAAAACGGTCATAAGTCACTTTTTTCAGTACCGCTGTAACTTTGAATGGTCACTAAATGAACTGTTGTAAGTCGAGGACTACCTATATACTAGCTTCCATGCATCTTCTTTGCTGTCCTTTAGATATTCTCCCAATG
Organism: Thermophis baileyi; assembly: GCA_003457575.1. Lineage (NCBI taxonomy): Eukaryota > Metazoa > Chordata > Lepidosauria > Squamata > Dipsadidae > Thermophis > Thermophis baileyi. The sequence goes on from QLTV01000207.1 coordinate 306,082, forward strand.
CCCTTTGTTCTTCTTCAACCATTTGATGTCTTTGCCACACTCCATGCCCATCCATTTTCCTTATTAAAGTACAGTCTCTCAATGTCACTCTGAGGATGAAGAGCATGATTCATTGTCATTCTTTTTCTAGTCTTCCTATCCAGGGCTTTTAGTTCCGTTTGAGTCCAGTCCACAATTCCAGCTGTGCATCTACTGTGTAGATTGAATTGCCCAGGTGTTAATTGCCTGGATGATATTTCCTCCCCTGAGTTTGGACTTTAAATTCTTCTTCACACTCTTGATGTATTCACTTCTAACCTTTTTGTTGACTTCAGTGTGCTTGATGTTTGAGTCCAGTCTTGAAGGATGCCCTGGTATTTGTAGTGATCACCTTCATCCAGACTCTTGATGTTATTTCCGTAGGGCATCTTGATTCCTTCAGTTTTAACTATGTTTCCCCGTTTGATGGTAAGCATGGCACATTTGTCCAGTCCAGACTCCATTGCAATATCTTGGCTGTATATATGGACAGTGTTGAGCAGCGATTCTATTTCAGATGGTGTTTTTTCCATACAGCTTCAGATCATCCCTGTAAAGAAGGTGGGATAGTCTGGCAGCTGTTTTTGACCTTTGATAGCCATGGCCTGAGTTGTTCAGTATTGTTGACAGAGGAATCAGTGCCATGAATAATACCGTGTTTCCCCAAAAATAAGACCCTGTCTTATATTTTTTGAACCCTGAAATAAGCGCTTGGCCTTATTGCCATGCACTCAAAAGCCTGATTGGGCTTATTATCAGGGGATGTCTTATTTTGGGGGAAACAGGGTAGTAGTGGTGAAAGTGAGTCTCCTTCTGGCAAGCCTTTGATTTCTTTGCCTGGGTAGACCTTTAATCATTATTTATAAAGAATTATTTATTAATATTAATTGTTATTATTACAATTATTATTGCCCGGAATCCTATTTGGGCACCTCATTTTAAAAGGGACTTTGTAGGAGAAGAGCAGGCAGAGCTGGGGAGGTGGAGTTAAACATGTCATTAGATTAGAGTCCTTATGTTGCCACAAATGATCCAAGTCCAGCCCCCCTTTAAATTCTGTTGACCCTTATCTAGCACCAATTTAGTGCTGACCATTAGTTGACTAGATTCTTGCATACAGGCTTGAATTAATAAATCTTATGTGCTGCAATTTGATGTATCATCACAATCCTTTGCGCCTGATAGATATGGATATGTCATCAGGATGTTAACTGGTGAAACCAAGTCCTTTGAGGAATGGTTGAGTGTTGTTGATGTACACTAAATCAGTTTCAAGCTCTGTTTTTTCCTAGCTGGAGAGAGAGAGGGAGGGAGGGAGGGAGGGAGGGAGGGAGGCGTTAAGCCGGAACACAACAGAGAGAGAGAGAGCGAGAGAGAGAGAGAGAGAGAGAGAGAGAGAGAGAGAGAGAGAGAGAGAGAGAGAGAGAGAGAGAGAGAGAGATGTGCGTCCTGTGATCTGGATAAAAGGCTTGACTGGGAACGTGCTGGATGCCAAAAGAAATTAAAATCATCTGTTGTAACTTCCCAACACCCCAGTCCACTTTCTTCACAGCAGCAACATAGGCTGGGCGAAGGTGGCTGAAGTCTTCCAGCTGGTGTCTCTGCCTCAACCTCCTGAGTTGCTAGTCCAGCAATATCAACACTGTCCTAACCGGCTCCCAGAATGCAACCAGTTTTATTTCTGACCTCTAGACCATTATGCATTCCATTTCATTCTGTGTCATTTGTAAATTTAAGGTAGGGTTCTCTCCTCCAGATGTCTAAACCTCTGGCTGATGTGGAAATGATGACCCTGGCTTTCAAGCCTGCGGTGCTTCACCCTAACTGCCAGCCCATCCAAACCTTAAGCAGCTTGCTTTTCCCATGTGCCCAGGACTCCTTTAAATAAAAAATATTTTAGACAGCGACCCTGTACACAAGCAAGATAGCCAAGTGGTGCTAATCTCTTAAAGGTGGAAAAGGAGCATCATCTTCTTCATCATTTGCCCAGAGAAGCTTACACAGAACTTCACTCTCTGACAATGCCAATGGCCTTTTTGGAAAGAAGGCATAACGGATGGCCAACTACACTCTCTTTATGCATTCAGAATAGCTCACGGTTGGAAGACTATCACATTGCAAGCAATATCAGGAAGCTAGATTTTTATGGATTTGTTAACCCTGAATCTGCCTAGCATAGAAGAAAAAATCTATTTCATGCTGACTGATGTAACAAAACAATTTGCAATGATTGCAAGGAAGACACAAACACAGATGCTGACAGGCTCTTGGGTGCAAGAGGATGAATGAAGTTGATGCGAACTGCTGCAATTTTAAATGGATTTTTGCTAAAACCCAGAGTTGCAAATAAATGTACTGATTATTAAATAACTAAAGAAAAAAATCTATATGGTAAGTATAAATACTTATTATTCTATATAATTACTTTAATCATTGAGCATTAAATTCGGACCACATATCTATATAATGGTGTCCACTTCTCATTTTTTAATCACAATGTCTTCAAAAATATATAATATATTCATATACCGGATTTATTTTTTAAAAAGCAAGAGAATAACATTTTTTTCAGTTCTACAGCATTACCTTCTTTATTGCAAAGCTGGAAAAAGCCAAAACTCTTCATAAGATGACAAATTCTGACATATATTAAGAATGTAAATTTCTTTTGTCATTAGCATAGGAACTCTAATATCTTCCCTTTAAAAATTATTGAGGTGTCCTATAGATCTGAAATAATATTTTCTTATGAATTAATTTCATTTTTAAATCATAGGAAATATATTTCACATGTTTTAATATCTTAACCCACTGATTTTCCAAAATCAGATATTCCAATTCTTCCTTTCACAGGTCAATTGTAATATAATAATAACTTCATTTCAATTTTTAATACTTCATAAAAATGAATTGTTACTTTCCATTCAACCACAGTTTCTCTTAAAAAAAAAAAATCTAAAAGTGAAAATGCCAAAGCATCCATGACACAATGCTTAGTTGCCAATTCCAAATACGTATTAACATGTCAAACGCAAAAGACAACCTCCTAAGATCTTTAAAACAGTGATTAAAATCCACCATTTTAAAGTAGGAATCCTTTGTTTAGCCAAATTGTCATGAAATATATTCCTTGCTATTTTTCATATTTGAGATATAATAATACATCAATTTCTCATGTGATTTGGGATCAATATGCAACCGTTTACTTATTTATAATGAAGGATATGATAAAATTTTTAACCGATTTGCTTTATTTACTCTTGAGCAAACACACATAAGCTTAGTATTTGCAAGTGTCTTACACAAAATTATGGTGCAACCACCCCAGGAATATTACATATAATTCTGGTCATACGCTTGAAGAAGAAAACCCGCCTAGGGGAAGGCCAATTTTGAAAATGAATATTAAATCAACAATTCACAGTCTAACCTGATCTGGGCAGACCAAAGGTGATCAGCATTCAACTGCTCAGCGGAACCGGAGTGTTTTTAAGAGGCTTGCCCAGTGCGAAAGTCGACAAGCATCTCTTTAACCACGGCCCAGAAACAAGCCAGGGACGTGCAGTCAAGTGACTGCAGCCAAAGCTGCTCGATCTGCCTCCTGGGGGCTGACAGACAAACTGCCATATCTTGGATCACTTAAAGTGCAGCCCCCTGTGGAATGCATTACAGAAGTCTAGGGGCAAGTGGGGACTCCATGCAAGCTGACCAAGTTATGGAGACTTCTGCCTTTTAAGTGGGTCAGTATCTTATTCACAATGCTTATTGGAATGTCAAAAGATGAAGAAATGGACTCTGACCTTTGACCTCTGATGAAAAGTGGGCAAGATGACATGTGACAAAGAGTTTGAGCTGCTTATTCAGGTCACAGAATTGAAGATCAATGTCCCATGAGCGAAGACCTGTTGAAAGACAGGAAATAAGATCAAAGTCACTTTAAACTATGGCAATTATTTGTTTGTTTGAGCAAATGACTCTGAGTAGTCACAATCAGAGGAATACAATTGGGTTTATGTAGAAAAAGAGTGACCCCCCCCTTTTTTTTCATGTGGTTGCCTTACCAGCTGTCAGGAGTTGCTCAGAATATAGGCCCCTTCCTACAGGATTATTCTCAACATACCTTCCCTCAGCAAGATGTGGCTCTTGGTCAGTGGCGAAATCCAAATTTTTTTACTACCGGTTCTGTGGGCATGGCTTGGTGGGCGTGGCTTGGTGGACGTGACAGGGGAAGGATACTGTAAAATCCCCATTCCCACCCCACTCTGGGGCCAGCCAGAGGTGGTATTTGCCGGTTCTCCGAACTACTCAAAATTTCCGCTACCGGTTCTCCAGAACCTGTCAGAACCTGCTGGATTTCACCCCCGCTCTTGGTCATGTACAGAGTCAGATTACCCCAGCCCCTCCCTGGGGTTATTTTGCATGTGCTTTCCTACCTCAGCAGCCTCTGAGGAATCCTGGAATAAGCCTCGAAACCAAAGGCTGTTTTGCTGCAGGAAAAATCAGTAACTGAGAAACTGAGAAAATGACTGGTCAAGAATATTGTGCTTAGTTTAGCTTTTGTTTCTCTGGCCTTAGCTTCCAATTTCTCTAATTCTAGTGAATTCTGCGCAATTCCATCTGCTTTCTAGGCTGAGTATTTGGGGACTTTGATCTGTAATTGGCTGCACTTTGAATCACGACAACATTGAATTATATTTTAATATTTAAAGTTAAAAATGTTCAAAACTGTTAAGCAGTGGGAATGATCACAGGAGACAGACTTCAGAACAGCTCTTTTATTCAGCTCTACTCCAGACAACCAGCAAACAAGTGTCTGACAGCTTGCTCTTTTATAGAGAGCTGTCAGACAGAACAGCCAATAGCGTTTGAGCATTTTCCCGCTCAAACGCTGGACCTGGGTGAAACCATGTACTGACAGTTAGTACACAACACCCCTCCCCTCTTAGATGGAGCAGTCCGACAAACGTAGTCACGCAGGTAGGCGGGGCGTTTGGGAATCCTCCCTGACCTGCGCAGCTCAGTTGTTGGCGAGGTAGCGGCCTGTGCGGACAGGTCTGCTGTCGCTCCGGGGTCTGAGCATGGAAGCTCCTGGAACTTATCGGGCGTGGACTCCTTGGCTAAGGGAACTGGTTCGATTGGAGGACACCGCTGGACTTCTGCTTCACAGGTTCTCCATCACCCTCGGGCTTGAGTTAGCTAGGGGAGGAACAAATTCGTTTGTAATTTGCAGGTTTTTTAATTCCCCTTCCACCCGCTTGCGCAGTTGGTCTATGTGCCTTTTCCAAAGGCGGCCGTCTTGTAGCCGGACCTCATAGGACATGGGACCTATTACTTTCTCTACTATCCCAGGTAGCCATAGGGAACCCTCGGCATAATTGCGGGCGTATACTATGTCCTTTTTGGTGAAAACGGTTGTTTGTGTGAGGTCGGCTTTTTCTTTTTTCGAATAATTTGGGTGCAGGCGGTCCAGGACGGATCGGAGCCTGTGACCCATGAGGAGCTCAGCCGGGCTGCGGCCAGTTGTTGCACTAGGGGTAATGTGTTGGGTTAGGAGGAACTTATCGATTCTGGCCTGCCAGTCCCCTGGGGCTAATCTACCCAACGCTTCTTTTGCTGATTGCACGAAGCGTTCAACCAATCCATTTGTGGCCGGATGAAACAGCAAGGACAGGGCATGGTGGATCCCTAACTCTGCCAGGTACCCCTCGAAACTGGTGGCCGTAAATTGGGGCCCATTGTCCGTTACAAGGACGTCTGGAATGCCATGGGTTGTGAAAAGGTGTCTGAGAACCTTAATGACAGCCTCAGCAGTAGTCGAGCCCATGAGGAAGATTTCGAGCCACTTAGAATAGGCATCTACAATTATCAAGAACATTTGCCCATGACAGGGGCCAGCAAAGTTGGCGTGCAGCTGAGACCAGGGGCTTTTGGGTTGTTCCCAATCATGGACTGGGGCCTTGGATGGAGCTGGCCTAGACTCTTCAGGGTTTGCATAACCCGACCCAATTTTGAATTTCTGCGTCCATATTGGGCCACCACACATACCCCCTGGCCAAGGCTTTCATCGGGACAATCCACGGATGGCCTTCATGCAGTGGTGAAATCCAATTTTTTTTACTACCGGTGCTGTGGGTGTGGTGTGGCTTGGTGGGCATGGCAGGGGAAGGATATTGCAAAAAGGATACTGTGAAATCTCCATTCCCACCCCACTCCAGGGGAAGGAGACGGAAAAATCTCCATTCCCATCCCACCCCAGGTCTCCATTCCCACCCCACTCTGGGGCCAGCCAGAGGTGGTATTTGCCAGTGCTCCGAACTACTCAAAATTTCCTCTACCGGTTCTCCGAACTACTCAAAATTTCCGCTACCGGTTCTCCAGAACCTGTTAGAACCTGCTGGATTTCACCGCTGCCTTCATGTAATGTCTGTAATATTCCAGCTCACAGGCTGGTTAGAATGACCACTCGATCGCCCCAGAGGAGGCAGCCCCCTTGCTCGGACAGTTCGTGCTGCCTCTGTTCATATGGTTTAAGGTCAGGTCTGACCGGGTCCTTCGGCCATCCCCTCCACACCCAGCTCAAAACAGTTTTGAGTGAGGGGTCCTTGGCCATGTGTCTAGCCACCTCGGCAGAGGTGACCAGTCCTGAGTCTGCCAAGTCAATTAGGAAGACAGGGGTGTCCGGGGCAATGTCCGTCAGTAGATCGGGCAATGGGCACCTGCTCAAAGCGTCCGCATTGCCCATGTCCCTTCCTGGCCGATGCACCAGGCGATACGAATAGGCAGAGAGAAAAATGACCCAACGGGCAAAACGGGGCGACAGAGCAGCCGGAGTGGGGCGGTCCCCCGCGAGCAACCCCAAAAGAGGCTTGTGGTCCGTAACCAGAACAAAATCCCTCCCAAACAAGTATTTGTGAAATTTTTTCACGCCTGCCACAGCAGCCAAAGCTTCCCTGTCCATCTGGCTATAGTTCCTCTCTGCACTGGACAGAGTTCTAGAGTAGTAAGCCACAGGTGCCTTGGTGCCATTGGGAAGCCTGTGGCTAAGAACGGCGACGACCCCCACAGGAGAGGCATCACAAACAAGGACCAATGGCAGGGTGGAGTTATATTGGATGAGAAAACTGTCACTGGTTAGCAGTTGTTTGACAGCTTTGAAAGCTGCGGCTTCCTTGGGCCCCCACACCCAAGGGGTGTTCTTGGCGAGCAGTCTGTGGAGTGGTTCTGCAACGGTGGCTTTGCCCTTTAGGAACAGACTGTAAAAATTGAGGAGTCCAAGGAAGGCTTGGAGCTCGGCTTGATTCCTGGGGGCTGGGGCCTCGTGGATGGCCCTAAGCTTGCTCTCTGTGGGGTGGATTCCTTCTGCATTAACTCGGTAGCCTAAGAATTCTACCTCTGGCACCCCTAGCAAGCACTTGCTACGTTTGGCTTTAAGCCCTGCAGCGCGCAGTTTTGACAGGACCATTCTGACTCGACAGCGGAGCTGGTCCTGGTCACAGGCAGAGATGAGGACATCATCGAAGTAGGGCATGACCCCGGGGATGTTCTGCAACAGACGTTCCATTACACTCTGGAACAACCCTGGGGCCACGCTAACCCCAAACTGTAGCCTGTGACATTTATATGCTCCCCTGTGAGTCACAGTGGTCTGTGCCTCTGCAGTAGTGCCATCTACTGGCAGCTGCTGGTATGCCTGCGCAAGATCTAGTTTAGCAAACAGGCGAACAGGCCCCAGGGAGTGTAGCAGATGGTGCACAATAGGCACAGGATAGGAGCTCTGTTGCAAAGCCTTATTCAAGGTGCATTTATAGTTGGCGCAAATCCTGATGCTGCCGTCCCCTTTAACGGGAGTGACTATGGGAGTCTCCCATTTTGCATGGTCGACTGGTTCTAGTATTCCTTGCTGTATGAGCTTGTCCAGCTCCTTGTCGATTTTTGGCCGTAAAGGGAGAGGGACCCTCCTGGGCTTAAGTCGTATGGGGGCTACGTTAGGGTCAAGGTTGAAAGAGATCGGAGTCCCCACATACTTGCCCAAGCCTTCACTGAAGATGTCCTGGAACTCGTCGAACAGGTCGTCAAAATCCGAGTTCCCAATGGCGTTGATGCCGGTGACTCCTAGGCCGAGTGCGTCGAACCAATCCAGGCCGAGGAGGCTTTGAAGGCTGCCGTTGACTACGATGAGCTGGAGAGCCCCCTTGAATGCGTTAAATTTGACAGGGAACTGGCCTTGACCGATGACAGAGATTCGGTTCCCCTGGTAGTCGGAGAGACGAATGGAGGTCTTCTGCAGGCGGGTAGACTGGAGACTCGGGAGGGCGAGCTTCAGTGTCTGCCATGCCATGATTGAGACCGCTGAGCCGGTGTCAATTTCCATGGTAATGGGTGCTCCATCGATGGAGACAGTGACCATCAGCTTCTTTTTACTGTGGCAGCTGGCTCTGGCAACCCGTGTTTGGTTGGTGTCGGGTTGTTGCGCGGACGCTTTGTGGCGCGGTCTTTGAAATTCACGCTGGGATCGGTTTGACAGCTCACCGCGGGCAGAGTCCTGCGCATGCGCGTCTTTGGTGGGGAAAATGGCACGGCAAACTCGCGCCAAATGCCCTCTTTTCTCGCACCGTTGGCAGACGGTGTCCCAGAAGCGGCACGATGCCCTCGGATGTCGCCCCCCACAGCTGGCACACACAGCGGGGGAGTCCTTAGAGGCAGGCAGGCGCTTGCGGTCAGTGTGGCAGACGTCATCGTCGCTGCTGTCAGGCTCGTCAAGGTCGCCCTGGTGCACAGCTGCGGCGCCCTGGTGCTTCTTAGCAGCGGCGAAGCAATGTAGGGACTCCGCGGCCTTGGTCGAGGACTCTGCAGCCCTGGCCTCATCCAAAGCGGCAGCCAGGGTGAGGTTAGGCTTAGCCAGGAGCCGGCGCTGCAGGTGGATGTCCTGCACGCCACAGATAAGCTGGTCCAGGAGAATGTCGTCCAGGTCGTGGAATTCGCAGTGGCCGGAAGCCTTATGGAGGGCAGCGATGTACTGGTTTATCGTCTCGCCCTCCTGCTGCATCCGCTGCCTGAACTCGTAGCGCCGGATGACCTTGGACGGGGTGGGCGCATAATGGGTCTTCAGAGTAGCCTGAAGGACGTGCCATGGTACGGATTGGGTCTGACAGTGACTCCGTGGTGTCAAACACCTCGGGGCCGCAGTGACTTAAAAATAAAGCTCTTTTGCAGTTATCGGTCAGACGCAACAAGTCATTGGTCTCGAGGAAGCACTCAAAACGCCCCATGTACGAGTCCCACTTCTCTCAGGAAGGATCGAATGGTGCTGGCGGGTGGAAAGCAGACATCGTAGCAGATGAAGGCAGAATGAGAAGGTCTGCCTGGCTGGTTGCTGCGCTGGATAGGCTTGTCTTTGTTCTCCTAGTCCCAAGCCCTCGTCGCCACTATTAAGTAGTGGGAATGATCACAGGAGACAGACTTCAGAACAGCTCTTTTATTCAGCTCTACTCCAGACAACCAGCAAACAAGTGTCTGACAGCTTGCTCTTTTATAGAGAGCTGTCAGACAGAACAGCCAATAGTGTTTGAGCATTTTCCCGCTCAAACGCTGTACCTGGGTGAAACCATGTACTGACAGTACACAACAAAAACCTAATTCTGCACAATTCAATCAGCTAAAATGTAGATGAAGAGTGCTGTGTTACACAAATTGGCATTAAAAGCCAGCAAACTCTACTTGTGTCAAAGCACTGATGATATGACTCATTTGGTGAGAACACAAGAAGAAAACCAAGGTGGGTGAAGACTATGATCCCAGCATTGTTTATAATTTTGTGCAAATGTATGTCATTTGATTAATGACAGTAATCATGGGTTAATCCCATTAAGGTAGCCAGAATGAAATAATAATGCCCTCCCAAATATTTGATATCCATAAATGCCACATAAATAAAACTGATAATTTTAGATCAGAACTCTATAGTGCATTTTTTCTTGTCCTACAAGAAACCATGATTATCAACTCTGACAGCTAATGTCCTCCTTAACCACAATTGAATCTATGGTGACAGCTAAATGTCACACCAAGACAAACCAGACTATGGTTGATTGAAAATAGGTCAGGGTGAAGATTGGATTTTTCAGGTTTCTTGGCAGAAAGATGTATTCTTCAGAGGAAGATGGGCAGTTCCCAAGATGTCTTCCTTGTTGCCTGGGTTGTTCCTTGGGCCTGCCTGCTCAGGATTACGGCCTAGTTGGTGGTTGTAGGCTTTTGCCCAAAGCAATAGGCTTCTCTCCAGCAGTAGTGGCAGTAATGTCCTCTTATTTCCTCCAGTACTTGCTGTTCCAAGTTCCAACCCTTTCTTTTTCCTCTACTGATCTGTCCCAGATGGTCTGAACAACTCCCTCGAGCCATTACACCCCCTCCACCTTATTATTCAATGTTTCCAGCTGACTGGGGGCTCTTTGGCCATTTATTGGTCTGCTAGGAAACTATTTCTTACACAGTCTTTGGAATGAAGCTCCCTCGATTGTGGCCTCTGCTGCAATAATGCTGGTCTGGCAATGGATCGGTACCCAGGGCAGAGCGAGGCCCACTTTGTTGGAGATATTGATGGGGAGGCTGGGCAGCCATCAGTCAGGGATGCTTCTGTCTTGACTCCTGCCCTGAGCAGGGGGGGGAGAGGGGGTGGACTCAGGGCCTTGGTGGCCCCTCCCCACAGTGGGAGTCTGGGGCAGCTTCCCATTGCCTCCCCTGGCAAACCTCTGACAGCAGCAACATCGGTATGCAAAAAGGAAGAGACTCTTCAGTTGTTTTGGTATTTCTGCACCCAACATTGTCTCTGCCGCTCTACGCTGACCTGAATTAAACCGGTCAAATGAATTGGTAGCTCATAAAGGAAATTCAGTAAAAGAAATATGTTTTCTCCTTGAAAACAAACCAAATCACAGAAGCCATGAATCCATTGTGGTGGGGATCCTTGCAACGGTGCTCCCACATATGCAGAGGGCTAGCAGCAGCCTCACTGCCCTCATTCCCAGGGGGACATCTTCAGAAGCAGGGGGCCGATACGTGGAAAAGTCCTTCCAGTAGGGAGTGATCCCATGTCTCTGGGTAGACTGTATTCAGCTCCATGGGCCATCAGGAGGCAGGCACCACATGACCATTTGGGACTCAAAAGAGTGGGTAGCCAGATGTTATTTTAGGGGGGCCCAATCCGGGAGGGAACTCACAGATCACTTTGGTCACTTTAGATGGCGAGATATCTGGTGCTTTGGCTTCAGAGGTTATCCAGGCCCTGAGAGAAGTATCCAATCTCTCCATTAAGTTCTCAGGGCAGAGATATATGGAGATTACATTATGTCACGCCCCAAATATGGGTTTGACATGGATATACTGTACCTCCCAGTTGGATTGCCCTCCCTCCCTCCCTCCTTTCTTTCCCATTCACTCATTTTTACCCTGGTACCCTGCAAAGTGGGTTGGCCTAAGAGAATATTTTCAATTATATTGACTAGTAGGACATGTCACATCATGCCTGAGCATGATGTGACTGATTTCATTCCATTTGGGACTCATCAGATATGGGTGGCCAGATATTCTTCTATGGGTTTCAAATTCTCCCCCACCCCCCAAGAGGGTGCTGATGGAAGTCAGGTAAACTCCATGCAAAAGACATAACCCAATGCAACATCTGCACCTCTGCTCTGACAGAGGCTGGAGGGAGACCCTTTGGAAAACTTAATTCGGTTTTCCCTGTCAGGCACAGAGGATCAGGATCATTGCTCAAGCCTATACAGAAGAATCTAGTCAACTGAAGTTCAATACTAACCTGGAACCAGATAAGGGTCAATGGAATTCAAGTGAGACCGCTTGTGGGAGCATAACAACTCTGCACTTAACTTCACCTTCCAGCTCTGCCTTCTTTTCCCCTACATTCTCACTGAGTTCTATTTTGAATTCTTACATGTACGAGGAACTAAAAAGCCACTTTGGCACTATAATGGAAGTGCTAAGCAAGCCGGGTCAATGACACCTCTCTTGCACAACAAAAGTCATTTTGGTAGCTGAGCCCTGAGCTGCCAAGTGGAGAAACAGCCACTGACCAACCACTTGCCCTGGAGCAGCAGAGCTTATAAGCCATGGAACACTTGAAAGAAAACATATAAAAAATACCAAAGAGAACTTGAAAGAGTATTAAAGAATGTAATGCAGATGAATCCACTTGAGTTAGACTCTCCTCTGGCTTTGGCCAATCTTCTTTCCTTGGCCATTTCTTTGGCTGGTTCTTTGATTTCTTCTGGGGTTGTCTTTGGCTTTCTAGCTTCCTCTTTTGCAGTCCTTTAAATTCCTTTCTGCATTTCCTCCCACTTCTGTCCACAAAATCTAGGTTTCTGAATGTGTTTCTAACCATAATCGTCTATTCTTCTGCAGTGGATTCAAGATTATATTTCACAGGGACTAGATTATTTCTGGGGTGTATTCCAGTGAATGGTGTTGCTTTGCCATTCAGCAGAGAGCTTCGCCATCTATTGCTGCATAAAATATTTTATTACAGCATTTTCCAGATGCAGAGTTGTTATTTGGATTGTTGAAATAATGTGTTAATAACATATAGCTCATTTTCTGTACAAATTGTTGGTTCCCAGTCCAAATTTCCTATTTTGTTTCAGTACAGTTCCTTTCCAACTTTTGCATTAAATTTGCCAAAAATTATTAGAACATTATTTTTGGTGTTGCCTATTACTTGTGATACAAAGAATTTATCAACCAGTTCTTCAGTGGTTGATTTGATTATGTGCTATCAAGTCAGTATCAGCTTTTAACAACCATACAGATCTTCATTCATCCCTGCCAGGATGAGGCAGCATAGCAGGATTTTTGTCTGTGCGTGTTTATTTATTTAGAAAGCTTATATGGCTGTATATTGATGAAGCTTCTCAGTCATCCAGGTAGAGTTGTCTGGAAGCTGAGTCATGGGAACATTTTGCTGCTTACCTAAGCACCTTCTTTAGTCTTCTTCAGCCAGAAATGTTTCAACCCAAAAAGGAAAAGAAGTCCAGTTGCCATGACTCGATTTCCAGATAACATTGTTGATGCCTGTAACTGGGTGATGTCCTTGAATCCTGATGTCAATTTTTCTGTTACTGCGTGGGTTGCAGAGGCAGCAGGGCAGTGGTGAAATCTAAAAATTTTCCCTACCGGTTCTGTGGGCGTGGCTTGGTGGGTGTGGCTTGGTGGTCATGTGACCGGGTGGCCATGGCCAACTCAATGTCACTCACATCAAGGGGTGCCTCGCCTGGCCCCTCCCCTCCCAGCCATTCCTTGTCACACCCAGCCTCAACATATCTATAGTTCTGTAAAAATGTTGTTCACCTTTTTTCGACTTTATTATCTACGTACTATAGATGTACTTTCATGGACCACTGCAAGGAGGAAATAGCTCACATGCTTTGCCCAAGAGTGTGAGAGGCAACAGGCTTTTAAGGGGCTGCCACAAAGAGGTGGGGGCAATGTATTTTCCAAAGAAGCAGAAGGCAAAACAAGAAGCAATGGATGGAAACTGAACAAAGAGAGAAGCAACCTAAAACTAAGGAGAAACTTCCCGACAGTGAGAACAATTAACCAGTGGAACTGCTTGTCTCCAGAAGTTCTGGGTGTTCCATCACTGGAGGTTTTTAAGAAAAGACTGGACAGCCATTTCTCTAAGTGTTATTCTGTTATTTTGACACCTTTCCCAGGCCACCCATGTGGCTGCTCCTCATGAGGAGACCAGAGGACAACCGCTTTCTATGCCATCAATGGGAGATAATAGGATTAGTCATCTTGCTCACAACCACGTACTTTTAAAAGCTACTAAGTTTGCAAACCACTCTTTTTGAACACAAAATTTCTCATTAATTACTTCTAAGCTATTACAACTGTCAGGCCAAGATAATGACTTAGAAAAGGATGTCTTACTGGATTTATAAAAGAAATTTGCTGAGACTTTAAGTTTTTAAAGGAAAATAAAATGACAAATCAAGAGATTGACCTGGATAATTATTCCCTGCTGAAAAAAGAGGCTTGTTAAAGTCTTGAAGAATTATGTGTGATGATGCAAAGGAGAAATAAATAGAAATTAAATACTATGACAATATTTGAATGAATGAAAGCTTAAGACTGTTAGAAGTAAAAGAAAGGAATATAAAGTTGGTTTATTTGATCAAGATTAAAATAAGATATGGTGTTACCTCTGGCAACCCTTTACAGACTTTCTGCTGACATCAGGAATGAAAAAATGATGTTTTATGGATTTGTTTTAGATAAGAAATGGGATATTGAATTAAGAGATATGGTAATTGTTTGTAACCTTAGAGGGGATGAAGATCACTAAATTTGCTTATACTTGTAATGAAGGTTGGAAATCACTTTATTATATATACCGTTATATATTTCCTCTTTATTATATTCTTCCTTTTCTATTTCATCTCTATTTTTTTATTTTTTTCTGCGTTTAGTCCTTTCTCTTCTCTTTGCTTTTAGTTTGTATTAGATTTTACTATTATAATCATTCTTAATAAAATTATTAAGTATATATGTGTGTGTATGTATATATGGGTGTGTGACAGTATGGGTATGGATAGATATCATAGATATAGATACAGATGCCTACGCATACATATACACATACACATACACACAGGATTTATATTATATTATATTATATTATATTATATTATATTATATTATATT
>QLTV01000207.1:335683-391059 GCA_003457575.1 Thermophis baileyi
CCGCCCGCCTCTCCGCCCCGCTCCGGCTTCGGAGGGGCGGCGGCGGAGCCGGCGGAGAGGCAGCCTTGGCGGCGGCCTCGAGGAAGGGCCCCTCTTGCCCTCTGCCGGCACAGTCGGGCGATGGCGGTGGGCGAACGGCGGAACCGGAGCTGGCGGGCCGTTTCTCTGCCAGGGGAAGCCCCGGGAAAGGTGCCTGCTTCGAAAGAGGCCGAGGAGGACGGGGCTTCGGCCTGGCGCTGTTGGAAGGACGGGTTTAAAATCCGGGCAACGGCCTCTTTTGAAAGTTGCGTTTCAATTGGGGTAAAATGTTCAGCTTTGAGGCCCATATACGGCTCGTTGTGTTAATCGCATGGTTGATCTCAGAAGAATTGTGAGACTGCACAGCTCCATTTGGAGATGCCTTGAGACACACCTCAGGCTTTGGGCTGCTGGGCAGGGTCCCTGGAAGCCCCCACCCCACCCCTTTGTCTGGCCGGCTGCTGACTTGCTCTAGTCTAACTCAGCCTTTCTCATGTTCCAGTAAAGTCATTGTGGCAATTTCATAACTTATAACCAAACATCAATTCCTGCTTCTTTCTTAGTTCCACCTGCAGACCAAGATAAAGCCGGCTGTCATACAGTAAGGAAATCCAGCAGTGATTCTTCTGAAGGGTAAATAGCTCTCATATTTCTTTTTCACCCAACTGGGCAGTTCATCACAACTAAAACAAATGCAGAGATGGCACAAATGACAAACTGGACAGGAACGGAGCAATGGGGCATCCTTCTCTTTTGTGAAAGGCCTGCAGGAACAGCCCTTCTAAGCCACAGCAGGGTGGGGCCTCCCAATCCCCATTCCAGAAGGCAGGCATTGCTTCCGGGAAGGGCCTCTTGCAGGGCCCTGGGAGATGACGCTGTTGAAGGAACCCAGAGCACGCAAGCAGGCCAGATCAGGCCAGCTGGGCAGACACTACAGGAGGCGGGCAATTCCTCAAGGAACTCGGCCTTTACAAGAGAAATGGTACAATCGCGGCGTTGGAAGGATTCGTGCAGATGGACAGACTAAGGCATTTTCCTAGGCAGAGAGTTTCTTTGTCTTTCTACTCCTGCCATTAAGATGCTTTTCCTAATGTTCACCTGGAATTGCTTCCTGTAACTCGGGATTATTGTTATTCTGTGTTCTGGGGTGAAGGATGTTGTTGGCCTCTTTAGCATCCCTTCAGGCAATTGACATATGCCACTGTAATTCCTCTCTCCTCGGGGCTATGTGATCCGATTTCTCTCAATCCTTTCTCAGAGGACCGAGTTTGCAGCTTTTTAATTACCTGCAATTGAAAAGCCCAAATTCTCTGAGCCTTACCTGTACATCTGATGTGTATCCCATTTGTTTTGACTGCCTGAAAAGTTACTAGTTGGTACCTATGCTGGGCCATGAGAAACATTTGCACTTGAATTCCCCAGTTCGAGCTCCGTGTCCAGCCATGTCCCTGGAATAATGCAGCCCCATAAAGAAACTCCGGGGAGCCCAGCGTCTGCCTGCCTCCTCCTGGAGAGGACACCGCCAGTGAAGAACCCTCATCCTTGGCCATTGGAGGATGTTGAGCCTGTCTCTTCTACGCAGGAGGACATGTTTGGCCAGAACAGCTCAACAGGTGACGAGAGGCTGTGATCTCTTTTCTTGCCCTGTGTTCCCACTCTGAAGTCAGGCTGGCCTGTTTTGCTTATCCCGGTATTTGAGGAGCGGGTGACAACTAAGAGAGGAGACCATCTGAGGTCCAGAGCCACCTAGGGCCCCACAAGTAACTCCTTTTTGTAGACCAACTTTTTAATGAATAGTAATTTTAAGCAGGATGGTGAGAAACGTTGTACATACAGTGTACGTCTTGTGAGCTAAATGCAAGTGGAATAGAAACCGCTTGGTCCTGTCCCATGACTTTGTGGCGAGCGACCTGAGCCTGATGTTCAGAGCTGAATGCCATGCCTCCTGCAAAGACAGAAAGGGGGGGGGGGTAGTGGTTTCATTTCAGATAGAATGTTTAATGTCCGTTTGCACTTGTTGCATTACCAAAATATCTGTTTTCAGTATAATAAGCAAATAAATTTATTGTTGTAACCACAGGTTGTTCCAAGGTGAATATTGGAGCATTACCCTCTTTTCTTGTGCAGACAGCTTTGAGTATGTTGTAACCTGGATCAGCAATGTTGAGAAAAGTATCAAACAGGGCTGTGGGTTTCTCAAAGCAGAGGGATTCTTGTCATTCCCCTGTGGCATCTGGAGAGCCACAGTTCTCGGGCACTAGATTTTCTCCTGAACTGCCAGGAGCAGCTGACTGGCTTCCCAGGAAGCAGCCTCTCCAGGTGAAGATATTTCTTGAGTGCTGGAGAATGTGAAGCCTCTTCCAGCCAGCCACAGTGTTCCTGGCAGCCATGTGAAGGGTCAGAGGTCTTTTGCAGTTTGGGGTAGGTGCAGGAAAGCAGCACTGGCAACTGGGACCTGGATTTTGAAGTGACTCTCATATGTGTTTTAATGCAATTGGAATAACTCCAGGCAGTGGATGCACCCTATCTAGACTGGAAGAGGCAAGTTCCCCATTATCCACTCTGGCTGATCCTCTGCACGTCCTTCAGCTCTCTGGCCAAGGGCCTCTTTCCAAGTAAGTGGAAAGCTTGCAAGGCTCTTTTCCGACTGATGCGTGCTCCTTTATGTCTCTCCTGTTGAGATTCTTTCTTTTGGGGTGGTTCCTTATTTAATCACTTACTTTGCTTTGCTGCTCCTTCTTTCTTCTTTTGGTGTTCCGTGATTTTGTTTGGGTTCTTGCTCTTCTCTGAAAATTTGAGGTGTGCAAAATATTTCAAGGTTGGCTCTAAAACTTGAGATTACTTGCAGCCCATTTTGAAGTTGGACTGTCAGATCTGGAGATCAGAACATTCGTGCTTTGAGATGGTTTGGCTCTCTGCTGAGGACTGAGGCCTCCACTTTGCTCTTCATCCAGCCTTTTGCTTGTCTTCTGTTGGCCGAAGTAGAGGGATGGGTGTGCAAATGGAGGTCTTCATCTGTTGACTGTTCTCTTTCTCCTTAGTTGTGCTTCAGGTCTTGCTAGAACAACTTCTGATGTCTTACAACCAGTGCCTTTTATTCTTCCGAGAAGCCCAACTGAACAGGAGGCAGAAGGTATGCCATCCCTTTTTGCCAGATTAATTTGGCCAGGATGAGTTATGATTGTTCTATCACGGGGATGTCCCGGTTCCCCCCTTGGTTCTCGGGGGAAAAGGCTCTAAGGACTGACTTGATCTTACATTTAGGAGTGGCAGTGCAGTGGGGTAGTCAGGGTTTCCTTTACTCTAAGTGAAGGAATACAGCTTTCCTGTTTTCTGTTTGTTTAGAAAATTTATATGGCCACCCAACTCACTCACAATGACTTCGGGAGACATACAAAAGTAAAACCTCAAAAATAGAAGCCAAGAAGCCCTCGCCTCCCTGGTGACAACAACCAAACAAACCATTTAGTGGGCTCTGTATCACCCTCGGGTCCCTAGGCCCACTGGCAAAATCATGTCTTCAAAGGGGTCCTTTGAAAGAATATGAAGGAGGGAGCCACCACGGAGAAGGCTCTTCTTGGTTCCACTAGATCAGGGGTGTCAAACTCAAGGTGCGGGGCCTGGATCCAGCCCATGGGGTGCTTAGATCTGGCCCACGGGGCTGCCCTGGAAACAGCAAAGGACCGGCCCATGGTGCCTCTGCCAGTGAAAATGGAGCATGCGAGGGCAGGCCTCCCGAGCTCTGTTTTCACTGGCAAAGGGTTGCAGGAAGCCGTTGCAGCCGAAAACAGAGCTCGGGACCCTCTTTGCTGGCAGAGTGCTCAGGCCACCACAGGCGCCCGACACGAGTGACGTCGAGCTAGCCACGCCCACTCTGGCCTCTCAAGGTCAAACATAACCCTAATGCGGCCCTCAATGAAATCAAGTTTGACACCCCTGCACTAGATGGACCTCCTTAAGAAAGGGGACCTGTAACATACCCTGCCTCCCCCATTCTGGTGGGTCAGATGGATTTAACTGGGAAAAGGCAATCCTTCAAATGACCTGGCCCCAAGCCTTGTAGGACTTTGAAGGTGATAACCAGCACATTGAATTGGGCCCAGAAGCAGATTGGGAACCAGCACAGCTCCTGCAAGAAAGCTGAAAGGTGTGCAAATCTAGACTTGCACCAGGCCGCCGCATTTGAACCAATTGAACTAAGTGAAATTTCTGGGAACTTTTCAAGGACAGCCCCATGTGGAATGCATCACAGCAGTCAAGAGTGTAGTCAGTTTTCTAGAGGTTCTAATCTCCACTTTTTTCACAATTTTAACTAGGAAAGCAGGAAAGCACACCATTGGAGACTGCAGGCACCTTTCAGAGCTCTGTTCCAGTTTCTCAAGATGCTTTTGTGCTGCCGTCCCAGCCCGAGTTCTCTCACGTGAGTGACTTCCTGGGCTGCTGCTGCTGCTGGGATGAATGCAGGCAGCAGCCAGGCAAATGGCCCAGTGAGCCTCATATTCCTACAGGCCTTTTCTGTGGCAGAAAGAATTCTGAAGAAGTCCAATTGTCAGCCTGGGAATAGCAATCGCACTTAGACTTATATACCGCTTCATAGTGCTTTCCAGCCCTCCCTAAGCGGTTTACAGAGTCAGCCTCTTGCCCCCAACAATCTGGGTCCTCATTTTACCCACCTCAGAAGGATGGAAGGCTGAGTCAACCTTGAGCCGGTGAGACTCGAACTGCCGAACTGCTGGCAGAGGGCAGTCAGCAGAGGTAGCCTTGCAGTACTGCATTCTAACCACTGTGCCCCCCATCTCCTGGGGGGGGGGGGATTTCTTTAGCCCTTTCCCTAAAAAGGAAAGAAAGGCTTTCTTGCTGAAGGCCCATTCCTGACAGAGGAGAGCAGAATTATGTTTATGGACTTTTAAAAATCATATTAAAAGTTTTAAAAATGAAGATAAAAACTAATACAACCTAATGTAAAATAAGGAAGAAAAAAGAAAAGGCTAAATGTGCAAGTAAGAAAGAAAAATAGAAAAGAAAGAAAAAAGATTCTAGCATCTATCCCAAAGGTGCTTTTTCAAGACGCAACTGGACTTCCTTGTCTTTCTTTGAAGACGTTTCGCTTCTCATCCAAGAAGCTTCAGCTCTGAGCTGAAGAAGCTTCTTGGATGAGAAGCGAAACGACTTCAAAGAAAAACAAGGAAGTCCAGTTGCCTCTTGAAAAAGCACCTTTGGGACAACCATGCCCTTGAGGACTGAGAATCTCCATAGACATTATAGCATCTAGTGTCTTCTAATCTTTATAAATTTACCCCTCTCTAAAGTTACATCATGTCTCTCTTCTATATCCATCCATCAAACATGTCTAACATCAAAACCATAAATCATACGTTCATTTTTTTTCTGTCTGATTGAAAAGGTCCATAAGAAGTTTCCAGTCAACAATAAGCTTACATATTGCCTTTTCTGTCATCAAAGAAGTCAATTTGGCCATTTCAGCAAGTTTTGTCATCTTTATCTCATACAAAAAAAAGCTCCATGACTTTTTTTCCAGCTGTGGCCATCAGTCCCAAAAGAAAGACATCTGGTCTCAGTTGTACATTAATCTTTCCTCTGAATCAGCACATGCATTGGAACCCCAAATTGTTACCTTGTCCGCATTTCCAATGTAAATTTGAAGTGCCTGTACGCATTCTAGACAATTTCTCTGGTTAGGCATGAATTTTGTGAACATTCTCTTTAACATTACGGGTAGTCCTTGATTTACAACAGTTCATTTAGTGACCATTCAAAGTTACAACGGCACTGACAAAAGTGACTTATGACTATTTTTCACACTTACAACCATTGCAGCATCCCCATGGTCTCGTGATTAAAAGTCAGGTGCTTGGCACATACTGCAACCATCATCATTTTTATGATGGTTGCAGTATGTGATCCCCTTTTGCGACCTTCTGACCAGCAAAGTCAATGGGGAAATGAGATTCACTTAACAACTCTTAAGTTGTTTACTAACTTAACAAATGCAATGATTCAGTTAAGAACTGTGGCAAGAAAAGTCGTAAAATGGGACAAACTCACTTAACAAATGTTTCCCTTAGCAACATAAATGTTGGGCTCAGTTGTGGTCATAACTTGAGACGTTATGCCTGTATAACTATAAATTTAAATCCTTTCAACCAGTATTTTCCTATTGTTCAATAAGTATATCTTGATCAAAATTTTTAATGCTCATCATTTGTACACAGTTGTATTTTAAGCTCAGTATTACATTGTTCAAAACCACTGTTTTGTCTAAACCAGGGGTGTCAAACTCACGGCGTCATGTCATGTGACATATTGGGCCTTTCCCCGCCTTTGCTAAAACGGGGGTGGGCGTGGCCAGTGCGTGATGCATCCGGCAAGTCTGACACCCTGGTCTAAACCTTTCTAATAACTGTAAATAAGAAAACCATTTACTAAATCCCACCAGTGCTGGGCCAAACTTCTCTTGAGTTTATTTTACACCCCCCTTGACAAAGTTCTAGTGTCCATGATAAGTGAGCCACCGGGGTTTTCCAAATGTCTGTCAGGGATAGCTAGTCCGCCATAGAATTTCACTTGGAAGCCACAAGATGCTGTTTTATGGTCTTGCTCTGGCTGTGTTGTTTGGTTGTACTTTGCTCCTTTAAATAAGTGGGGCTTGATCTATGGGGCACTGGGAAGAGCAATCATCCATGCATATGGGTCTTCACCAGGAGGACGCATCCCCCACCCCACCCCAAGTTATTAGCTTTCTTGGTGTGTAGTGGGAGGCACCTTGGGAGACTAAGCCTCCATCTGGGCTTGGTGTCAGCCATGAAGGCAGCTGACTCAGGGCTGACAGGGTTGCAGAGTGGCCGGAGGGATGGCACCCCTTTTCTTTTCCTTTGCAGGACACCTTTCTCCCAACTCCAAGCCTGGAGGAAGGCTGTAAGACGGCAGCCGAGAAAGGAGGAAGTTCTGAGGGCTCCGAAACTCCTGAGGCAGCAACGTCAGCCTCTTTCGCAGAGGCTGCTCTGCCAGGGCCCCCAGAGGACGACTGTGTTTTGGCCCTCTCTGCCAGTCAAGGCAGCCAGGTGACCACAGCGGAGGAGGAGAAGACCACTGACATTACTGCTGCTTGTGCTTTGGAGGAGAAGCTTTGCTTGCCTGATGGCTGCAGTGAACAGGAGGCTGATGAGGAGACTTCTGTTGGCGAACCTTGCAGTGACCTTGGCCATCAAGGCAGCGTGCCAAGCAAGGCATCTTTGCTCCTGGAGGATGAAGCTGTCCCAGAGACTCCCTGTGAAAAGCCAGAAGAAGTCACATTGCTGGATGAAGGACTTTCCCTTCGTCTGACAATTTCCCAAGCTGTAGAACAAGCGGAATGTTCTGCAGTTAGGGAAGCCTTTCCCCCAAACGATCCACATGTAACTGGCGAGCCGGCACTCGTGGAGTCAGGAAAGCTAGAGCAAGATCCTCTGGACAATCCCAGCAAGGCTGTGCTGGAAGTGCAGAGCATGGGTCGGAGGATCAATCCTGGGATGATGCTGGAACAGTCCGATTCCGAGCCCCAACCGGAGCAAGGGGGTAGGCAGTTCCAGGGAAGAGCCGGTAGTTTTCCTGGAGGGAGTCTGCACGCCCATGTCCCGCCAGGTAGGAACTGACCCAAGGGCGGCCACGTCTGCAAGAGAAGAGCTGGCTGCTCCCACTGGGGGGGGGGGGGGGCGGGAAGGGGGCCCCTTTGCAGTCGCTGGGAGCAAGGTCAGGGGGCAAGGCTGTGCTGGAAGTGCAGAGCATGGGTCGGAGGATCAATCCTGGGATGATGCTGGAACAGTCCGATTCCGAGCCCCAACCGGAGCAAGGGGGTAGGCAGTTCCAGGGAAGAGCCGGTAGTTTTCCTGGAGGGAGTCTGCACGCCCATGTCCCGCCAGGTAGGAACTGACCCAAGGGCGGCCACGTCTGCAAGAGAAGAGCTGGCTGCTCCCACTGGGGGGGGGGGGGGGGGGGAAGGGGGCTCCTTTGCAGTCGCTGGGAGCAAGGTCAGGGGGAGCCTGGTATACTTCCTGGGAATGATTCAGGTTTAGAAGAAAAGATGCGAGGTTACGCTCCAGGTTCGTCTGGAGTTGTGCCACCCCATCCAAGACCAGAGATAGCAATTCTCCATGGACCAGAGCCATTCCGTCTTGCCAGGGTTCAGTTTCAGCCTGTTGCTCCCTTAACAGCCTCCAGGCACTGCGAGAGGGCGGTCACGGCGTTGCCATGGACTGAGGCATACAGACATATTTATCTTACATGTGAATTCTTGCTATTCCTAAGACTTGGTTAGACTTGAATTTTTACTGAAATTATGCTTTTTTTATGTAAAGTTCAAGAAGACCGGACTTTAAATGGGGTAGGTTTTGGCTAAGCGAGCTTCGTCTTCCCATAATGACCTTCAGAATTTCTTGTCCCCACAGTTAAAATGCCCCAATTCACTTTCCTGCTTATAAAGGCTTCTCTCGTTTTCTTTTACTGGAGTCTCCTGACACTCTTTTTCAATGTTTCTTTGACCAGCAATACTATTTTGCTCTTTTCTTGCATTCAGCTTGTTGACTCCAATATGTTAATTCCTGTTTAAAACCATCGTAATTTTTCTGCTTTGGTTACTGATTTGGAGCTAAGTGCTTTGAGTCCATGAGGTCACTGGAGTAACATTGATCTAGTCCAATTAATTTTGTTTTTTCAGCATATTTGTTTGTTTAGCTCAGGAAATTGAAATAATGACAGTACTATTAGTCTTGGACTGTAGGGTTTTAAATCTTCCTGAAGAAACCAGATCCCTCCTTGTTTGAGCCCCCATTCTTGTTCTGTCTTGTAGATTTTACTAGGGACTTCCATTATCAAGCTTCTGCTCATCCGTGCAACAGACAACTTTGTCTCTCCTCTCTGAGCTGCTCCTTCAGAGAGACAGAATCATAGAGTCATAGGGCTGGAAGGAACCTTGGAGGTCTTCTAGAAAGAAGTTGATCTTTTGTCTTGCACTCTCCTCAATTAAAGCAATTCTTTGCCTGTTTGTTTGACTGCTTGGGCTCAAAGCATTTTCTATTTTTATTCTTATTGTTTCATTTATTTTATTAGACTTGTATGCCACCCATCTTTCCTAGAGGTGACTCTGGCTGGCTTACAAACATTAAAATTGTTCCAAATGTAATTTCTCTTCCTCAAACTAAGCTTCTTTCTTTCTTAAGCCGCCATCTCATCTTCCTTCCCTTCTCCCTGCCATCTTCCTTGGGCATTCCATCCAGTCCACTGGGCTGAATCAACCATCACGACCTCTCCCTCCCAAAGGCCTCTGAACTGGGCTATCTCTCGTTCTTTGAGTAGAGCAAGCCTCCCTCTTGGCCCTCCTGTCTGTGGGCTGCAGTTCCCAGGCAGGTGGCAGCAACAGGGGAAGCGGAGTTGCTGGAGTCCCAGGCTAGGCAGGCCCCTTGCCTGGGAGGGATTCTTCAGCCCATCTCAGGTGATTCTCCTCTCTTGCTGCTGCTGGTGGATGATGGTGGCATCAGAGAGACTGTTTCTGTCCAAAACTCTTGAGTTTTCTCCTTTTGGCAGGAACGGGTGTCTTTGGTTGCCTGTCTGCCCTGCCCTTCCCTTTCCATTAAGCCCATGCAATTTCTTTTGGCATAATAATTCTAATAAACAGTGTATTGTCTGGATCAATTTGTTTATACAGAGTATTAATAAAATACTAGTAAAAATAATAATAACCATAATTAGAATACTAATATTTGCTTATTATAGTAAGATTCTTGCATCATTTACTTATATATATCAGTAATCTTTCATCCTCTAATTTCTACCTCTTTTATCTAACGATTGATAAAACATATCCCATGTTAAAAAATATTCTATTTCTTCCTTATCTTTTATTATTAATTTCAATCTATCCATCTCCGCACAATCTAATATTTTTCTAATTATACTTTCATCTGTAGGCGTGTCCTCATTTTTCCAATGTTGTGCAAATACAATTCTCGCTGCTGTTAACACATGTATTATTAAATATGTCTTCCCTTTATTGTAATTTTCTGGTAATATACCTAACAAAAATATTTCTGGTTTTAAGTCTATATGTTGCTTTATCATTTTCTCTAACCATGTATGTATTTTCGTCCACATTTTTTTTGCTTTTGGAGAAGTCCAGCACATAAGAACCCGGTATCTGATTACATTGCCAACATTTTGCGGACATATTTGCAGGTGGCAAATGCAATCTATAGAACATTTTATACAGGTTTCCTTATAGGTAGTTGCCATTGTCAATTTGTAATTTCTGTCCCAGAGTTTTTGCCATTTATTCAGTCAGTTCTATAGTATATCCAAAGTTTTTTGCCCACGCTATCATCGTTTCTTTCACCTGTTCATCTTCCATTTTAATACTTAACAAAGAACTATATATTTTCTTTATTAATTTTTCATCCCTCCGTAAAAATATCTGATCAAGTGCTGTTGGCTCTTTATAGAATCCATGTGTCTTTGCATCTTTCACATATCTTGATTGTATTTGCAAGTATGGCCACCATGCTAAGTCTACTCCTTGATTTTGCAATTCCTGTGTCGTTTTAAGTTCCCCATCTTCATTTAAAATGTCTTTGGATGTATCAGTGCTTCCATTGTAGAAAGCCAGACTGGTATTTTCCTATAGTTTTTTGTTTTAACTTTTTCCCATACTAGAAGTAGTGCATTTCTTACATAATGTCTTTGGAAATATCTATGTATTTTATTCTTATCATACCACAAAAAGGTGTGCCACTGCAGTTGGAGATCATGTCCCTCCAATAATAATAATCTTCTATGTCTCAGGTTTACCCACTCTTTCACCCAGGTAAGTACAGATGCCTGATAGTAAAGCTCCCAATCTGACAACCCAAAACCCCCGTTATTTTTAGATTCTTGCAACATTTTCAAACTTATTCTTGCTCTTTTCCCTTGCCAAATGTATTTTAACATTAGTTTGTTCAATTAATCAAAAAACTTTTTGTCTAATTTTATAGGAATTGTTTGAAACCAAAAAAGTAGTTTTGGCAATATGTTCATTTTTATAGTAGCTATTCTTCCTACCATCGATAGTTGCAGTTTCTTCCATTTCTCCAAATCTTGCTTGATTTGTTGCATTAATTTTATATAATTATCTTCTTTAACTGTTGCACATGTTGCTGTTAAATAAATTCCTAAGTATTTTACTTTCTTTACCACCTGAAGGTTTATCTTCTTAGCCAGCTCATTTTTCTGTTTATCTGTAAAAATTTTAACTAACATTTTAGTTTTTTCTTTATTTATTTTCAATCCTGCTACTTCTCCATATTCTTCTATTTTTCTTATTAACTTGGGGCCAGTTTCTAGTGGTTCTTCTAAAATAAATACCAGGTCATCGGCAAATGCTTGTAATTTATATTTTTCTTTTTTTGATTTCCATCCCTTTTATATCTGAATCTTGTCTAACCTTTCTGTTTAGCACTTCCAATGTTAATATAAATAGTAATGGGGATAGTGGACATCCTTGTCTTGTACCCTTTCTTATATTGAAATTCTCCATCAAATCCCCATTCATGATCACTTTTGCTGTTTGTTTGGAATATATTGTCTGAATCATATTTGTAAATTTTTCACCAAAATTCATGCACTTTGTTGTAGCATAAATTGCCAATTTAAGTTATCAAATGCTTTTTGTGCATCTAAAAAAGATCAACACCATTTGTTTTTCCGAGTGCACTTCATAATACTCCAATGTATCTAAAATGATTCTCACATTGTTTTTAATTTGTCTTTTCGGTAAAAATCCATTTTGATCTGAATGTATAAATTCATTCAAATATCTTTTAAGTCTTTCCGCTATTATTGAAGCAAATATTTTGTAGTCTACATTCAATAATGATATTGGCCTATAATTATTTATTTGTGTTAAATCCAAATCTTCTTTCAGGATTTAGAGTGATATTTGCTTCCATCCAAGTCTTTGGTATCTTAGCTTCTTACAGTGCTTCATTGTAAACCTCTAACATTGGTAAACTTAAGTCATCTTGTAGGTATTTATAAAGTTCTGCCGGCAAGCCATCTGGCCTGGTGTTTTGTCATTCTTTTGTCTTCTAATCGCCTCTGTCAATTCCATCATCGTTATTTTTTTCATTTAACATAATTTTCACCATTTCAGATATCTTTGGTAATTCCGCTTTTCCCAAATATTGCAATATTTTTTCCTCTGACATTTTTTCTTGGTCATATAATTTTCTATAAAACTCTTGAATTATTTTCTTTTTACTCTCTGTTTGATACTGTAAATCTCCCTTCTCATCTTGCAATTTACTTATCAGTTTCTTCTCTTTCTCCTTTTTTAACTTCTGGCTAACTATCTTCCCAGTTTATTGGCATTTTCAAAAAAGTTTTGTTTTGTTCTTTTGCTTTGTTGTGCCAGTTCTTCTTTTTCCATTAAATTTAATTTATGTTTTATTATTTCCGTTTGGGTTTTAAAATTTCTTTTCTGCGGTTCTTTTTGTAGCTCAGCTTCAAGTCTTTTATACTCTTGTTCTAGTGTCTGTTGGTATTGTTTCTTCTTATTTTTTCTCGCTATATAGGTTATAGCTAACCCCCTGACATATGCTTTGGCTGTATCCCATACATTTTGTAATGAGGTCTCTTCTTTTCTATTCACTTTGAAGAAGAATTCCATTTCTTTTTCTATTGTTTTAATACATTCTTTATCTTTTAATATGGATTGATTCAGTGTCCATCTCACCTTTTTCTTTTGTCCCTTCCAACTTACTTTTATTGGGTTATGGTCAGCCCATATATTTGTTTCTATCTCTATCTCTTGCACATTTGTGCAAATTTGTGCTCATTTCCGGGGACATCCATATCATATCAATTCTGGACCATGATTGGTGTCTATTTGAGTAAAATGTATACTGATTTTTCTCTGGATTTATTTCTCTCCATGTATCCTGTATACCTATTTCTTCTGCCCTTTTGAAAAAGGCCCCAGGAAGAGGAGTCCTTACTTTTTTACCTATTTTACTCCTTTTGTGGTCCGGTTTTGTATCTACAATTGCATTAAAATCTCCTATCATACATATAATCTCACAGTCCATTTCAGTTGTCTTCTTATGCAATTTTTTATAAAATTCTTCTTGTTTGTTGTTTGGTGCATAAATTGCTATCAGAAGTATCTTTTTGGGGGGGTTTATTACTAACTCCACCATCAAAATTCTTCCTTCTTCATCGGTATAGATTTGTTTAGCGTTTTTTGTTTCCTTGATATATAGAACCACCCCTCTTTTTCTTTTGTTTTGCTATTAAAGATTTTAAAGTGCCATTTTAACTTTGAACAATCATTAAACAAATGGTTGTAAATTGAGGACTACCTGTATTCTGTTAAATCTTCTTGTCTCTCCCACTTTGATGTTACAGGGTTCCCTTCCCATTTTTCAATTAGCAAATCCAGAAACCCCCATTTAATATTTTGCCATTTTTAGCAAAAAGTTCATAAAAGGTTTCCAGTCTTTTATAAAGGTACTTATTTTATCCCTGATCAGACAGGTCAGTTTTGCTCTTTCTGAAACTTCTGTCATCTTCACCACCTATTCCCCCATAGTTGGTATGTGCTGTTTCCAGTGCGGTGGAGAGGGAAAGGGGCTGGACCAGGAGTGGGGAGAGCCACGTTTTCCCTCATGCTCAGTCCTAAAATGGGGAGTGGAAAAACACTGTCCACCAAGCAGCAGGTGGACCAGCGCAGCAGAGTTTGGCCTTCGTAACCTTCAGGGACGCAGCCTGAGGGGACCGATCCAGGGTGATAGCAACCAGGGGATCCCATTTTAATCAAGGTTGCTTTGATCGATTGCTTGGTATGAAGGCAAGAGAAGCAAGGAGGTGGAACTGTTTTGCCTGTCATTTCAGAGCCGCCCTTTTGTATCTTGTTGGCGAAAGAGAGAGATGCCCTCACCCCGCCTCTGGTGGGCCAGCACAAGAAAGGCCCCAGGCACAGCACCCCCATTGGTGAGTGGAGGGTGGATTCTCTGGGGGCAGGAAGAGGGTTTCTGTGGGAGCCTCTGTGGGCGACGGACACAAGAGCCAGAGTGGGGCTGAAGCTCTGCATGGTATTTTTGTTTGAACGATGAACAAAAACCCTCCAGATGCGGTTTTGCCAGCTGGACTCTTGGGGCTGGTTGGCACATTGCCTGAATGACAGCTGTGGTGATGGAAGAGGGAGCCAGGGTTGGCACATATCACCATGGATCTTGCAGGAAAGAAGAAGCCGGTTGTGGGTTGCTGCTGGCTCTGCTTCAGAGATCCTCCTGAAGCTGCCCTTTTCATTGGCTTGTTTCAGTGGTGGGAAGCGATCCAGAGCACCTTGAGGTTGGCGCAGAGGGCAGAGATGGCGTCTTGGGGGCTGGTTCAGCTGGTGCTGCAGCCGTGGAGGAGAGTCCCCAAGGGAGTTCTGTGGTGGCCTGCAGAGAGGAAGAGGAAGAGGAACGGGGGCTCTCCTTGCGTAGGAACCTGGTGACCCCCGTGATGGAAGAGAGTGACGAGCCTCTGCCTTTTAGCCTGGAGAGTAAGAGAGGCCACCCAGGAATGGTGACTCGGGGGTGGGGGTGGCTGGCCCAGGAGGTTCTGGCTTTTTTTTTTTTTTTTTTTTTTGCTGGTTGCCTCCAGTGATTGGGATGCCCCCCCGCCCGGTCACTGGGAGACCCAATTGAGAAAAGGACATTGAGGTCTTGAATGTGAATGGGATGCGGCTTCTGGCCTTGGCTTTGTTTGGAGAAAGGATGGTTCCTGTTTGAAGGTCGGTGTATTCTGCTCTTTCTCCTTGCTCCCCTTAGAGCCTGAAGCCAGGGAAAGGACCAATGGGCTGGCCACAGCAAGCAATCCCAGGTAAGACCTCTGGCAGGAAAGAGTTTGTCCCCTGTCACTGCCGTGTT
Organism: Thermophis baileyi; assembly: GCA_003457575.1. Classification (NCBI taxonomy): domain Eukaryota; kingdom Metazoa; phylum Chordata; class Lepidosauria; order Squamata; family Dipsadidae; genus Thermophis; species Thermophis baileyi. The sequence continues at coordinate 350,641 of QLTV01000207.1, forward strand.
TTGCACCCGCCCCAAGCCTCTTTGTTTTTTTGGGGAATCCATCCAGGATGGCAGAAGAAGGGAAGCTTAATGTGCATTGGCTTCTGTGGCACGATTGGCCCTTTACGCGTCTCTCCCTCTCTCCTCTCTGTCCGCAGTTCCCAGAAGACGCCGTCAGTATTCGCTCGAGTCTGTGGCCCTGAAGAAAAGGCTCCCGGCCCAGGACAGCCGTCTTCCCTGTTCAGGCAAGGCTCCACCCTGGGCCTTCTGGCCGCTTCCTTCTGCAGGGACGGAGAACTCCCTTTTCTGTGCAGCCTCTGGCCGCTAAGTCTGGCTGGCTCCTACATGTCGGCATTGCTGGGTCTCTCTGCTGGGTCCTTTGTTGACAAGGTTGGACAAATTGAAAAGAAGTAGCTCTTTGAGAGGAAAGGGTTGCCAGAGGGCAGAGACCTGGGTGCCGATGTAGGCCAGTGTACCCCAAATGTGCAGAGGAGGGAGGGCATTTGTGTGGCCCTCAGTTCCTGTCTCCTCCAGATGGTCCCAGTTCACCGACATGGTTCTACTCCGTACCCGGGCAGAGATCACTGCCCTGGCTGTGGAAGGGAGAACTTCCCCACCTGCCCAGGTCTTCCTTGAACAAGAGGCCAGAAGTCCATCCTCATCCTTGGGATGCTGGTGTATCTGCATCGCTCAGCAGCCTCAGCTCAGCTACGCTGCAGTTTGGCTGATGACCCCCGGCAGAGAAAGGCCGCTGAGGCTCCGGGGAGGCTGCCCCGGCTCCCGCTGCCTTCCCTGCCTCGGAGGCTCTTTCAGAGGGTAGCCTCTCACACTGGAACAGGATGGGAAGATGCTACTCCTGCTCTTCAATACGGAGCAGCTGTTGTGGCGTCACATGGCGTCAAATACATCCAGGTGAAATTAGATGCATAAACGGAGTAGATTGACTGACGAATTGCTTGTTGGTTCTAAACAGACTCAAAAGTAATGCTTTGAAAAAGGTGGTTTCCTACAGAATTGGTGTTTTATTATTTAAATGTATTCCTGTGAGGAAAAAATTAATCATGCAAAAAGCAAATAATTTTATTCATGAAGGCAGACCGTGTTTTGAAAGCTGAACTTGGAAATTCTTCCACAAGGTGGGAAAACATAATAAGAGGTCCTTTTTAGTATGTAACTAGCAACCCATGACCTCCTGGGTTTTTGTTTCAGAGCTGTTTCCTTACCAGATTCCTTAATGTCTTCAACAATGACAGAACATCTAAAGTCCTGCCTTCACTGGTCAAGGTCTTAAAAATTCAGGGAGGTATCCAGGGATGACATCTGCCTTGAAAACAGCGCACGTTAAACTGTATAGCACAGTCAAACATCAGGAAATGCTTTATGAATTTTGTATTATATCATAAAATGTCGTATAAAATTTGCCAAATTTAAGTTCCACAGGATCTCAGATTTTGGATGCCCATGGGGGTATCTCGATGCAAAAATGGTTGTCCTGCGATGCACCATTTTGCTCCCTTGAAGGTTACAGGAACAAGAGTTCCAGTGGTATAGATGCCCTGGAGCTGTGGGTAGATGGTCCTTGCCGGATGAAAAGGCTGTATCCAGAGATGCGCAGGGGAAGGCAAGGGCCCGTGGGGCTGATGACAAGGGGCTGCTGGTTTCTCCAAAGCTGGCCCTTTGCTGCCATATGTGGAATGCGTGAGGCAACAGTTCCCCAGAAACGCAGCCTAGAAGCTGCACCCAGAGAAGCTGCTTTCATGCAGAACAGGAAACCGGCCTGGAGGTGCAGGACTCGGGAGTCGACTCTTCCTTGCTCCCTTTGGAGAGCAGACTTTTGCTGCATTTCCTCAGCCTTGAGAGTTGCAGTCTTTGACTTCGCAGAACGGTTCCATATGGCCGGAGAGTAATGTCCAGCGTCATTTCTTACACTGCTCCTCTGGAATGAAAGAGACTTCAGCTTTAGGGAGAAGGTAGCCATGGCAAGTAGGCTGCGGTTGGGGTTCTGGTTGAAGGGAAGAGTCCGGGATGGTCCATTGCTGGTCGTCTCTGCTGTCTCCTGAGATGATTGCCTCTGTGCGGTAGATTCACAAGAAAGCTAGGCGATGGAGGAGGAGCTTGCTCACAGCCAAGCGTCAACCACCCAGAGTCGCTTGATTGTGAAGTGGGTGGCATATAAATTTAATAAATAGAAAATTGTGCTGTAAGGGAAACTACATTGCACAGAGGCAGCATCAGATGCAAGGGAAGTTCAAGGGACGGATCAATGCCTGTTGGCTGTTACTGTTGGAAACGGGGGATCAGATTAGATAGGATATTGGATCTGATCCAACAGAGTTGCTTTTTTGTTGCTATTTTTGATTTTAGGGGTGACCTGTTCAATTTTCCAAGTTCCCAAGGAGATGATGAGCCATCACGAACCTGGAAGGACCAGCAGAAATGTGTCTCCTTGGGTTGCAAACAAGTCCCGTCTTCTGAGCTGATTGCTAAAGAGCAGGCGGTAGGCTGCGCCGAAGTGGGAGAGGCCATGGAGGTTGACGTTGCCCCACTTCAGCAGGGGGAGAATCGGAGAGCCCCAAAGGGGCACGTGGGCACACCAGAAGAAAAGACCGTCCCAGAGTCTGGATCCAGCAATGGCAAGAGCACCCAGGTGCCAGAGGAGTGCCTGGAAGACCCAGCAGGCCCCGTGTCAGCAGCCACGCAGACGGCCTCTGCCGCTCAGGTGGAAGTGGGCACCAGCATGGCCTGTCCTCCGCTCCAGCAGCGCAGCGCCAGCGTGCAAACAGAGCGGGACTTTATGTGGCGGCCCGGAAGCCCCCCAGAGGCCTCGCCCAGTCAGGTGAGGGAGGACGGGGCCATTTGGAGTTCAGGCAGCTCCGATGCAGCTACCTGACAGCAACAGGGAAATTTATAAAGGAGAAATAATTTCTTTTTGCATATTCAGACCCATCAGGTAATTCCAATGTTGAATATTTCAGGAGACTACCATTGAATCACTTCAATTAGAAAATCCTGCGCAGGTTTCTGTTTATAGGAGCTGGTGCAAAATGATGCATCCCTCGAGCAGCCAGGCGAAGGCTTGGGGTGGTTGGGGGGTGGTTGGAATGCCATGAGGGAAGGGGTCACGCAGAAAGTAAGTTCCAGAATGGGAGGGCACAGCAGAAAAAGGCTGCCCTCGGTCCACTTCTCCACCTCCTGGAGATAAGTAGTTTAGGAGGGGGTTTACCCTGCGAGCACTTTCTGGACCGGCCGCAGCTCCCGGTGGTCTCCAAAGGCTGTCCTAGGTCAGGGAGTGTGGCAGTCAAGGCCCGAGTCCAGGTGGCATGCTGGGCTGTCAAAGCACCTGCCTGGGGGGCAGAATGCCTGGCATTAGGGCAGTGATGGCGAACCTATGGCACGCGTGCCACAGGTGGCACGCGGAGCCATATCAGAGGGCACGCGAGGCGTTGCCCTATGTCAGCTCCAGCGCGTATGCGCACGCTGGGCAGCTAATTTTCGGCCTTGGGGAAGGCAGTTTTGCTCTCCAGAGGCTTCAGGGAAGCTTCCTGAAGCCCCGGAGTGCAAAAAACGGCCCTACAGGCAAACCGGAAGTTCGGAAAAACGCACTTCCGGTTTGCCCGTTGGGCCGTTTTTCACCGTCCCAGGCTTCAGTGAGGCCTTTGCGCATTTGCGGGGGGGCGGGGGGGTTGTGCGCATGCGCAGGGGGGTTGTGCGCACGCGTGGGGGGAGGAATGGGTGTGGGCACGTGCGCGCGCACTAGCGCACGCACACACACCCTTTTGGCACACGAACCAAAAAAGGTTTGCCATCACTGCATTAGGGTGAAGGCGAGTTCTGAGGGAGAGCTGGGATTGATCTTGCCAGCACATCCTGGGGTTCACCAACCCCTGAACCAGGATAGCCTCGAGCACTGCCCTGCCAGGACTATCGAAAGGAACGGCCTGGTCTGGTGGGCTCTGGGTGCTAAAATCAGTCCCTGTAGCCTCAGGCCCTCCAGGCACCGGCAGCCACCTTGGCCGATCACGCTGGGAGCAGCCAGGAGGTCTGAAAAGCTGCCTGCGGTCTGTGTGGAGCTGGAAGGTGGGCAGAGGGTGGCTGGGTAGCTCCTCTGCCTCTCCTGGCTGGGGGGGAGGGTTTTCCTGCAGGTTGCAGAAAGGGAGCGTGGATGGGTCTTGTGGTGCTCTTCAGCTTTCTGGTTCTTGAGTTGGGGGAGCAGTGAGGCTGGGCTCCCTTCCGCAGGGTGTCTTTGAGAGGAGCAGCCTCTGCCTGAACTAGGATTCCTGCAATGGACTTGGGGGCTCAGCTCACTCTCTCAGGACCCCTTCTCTCAATGTGGCTGCTATGTCCACTATGTGGACTTTTTATGTGGTTCAACTCTTTTCTGTTGCTGTGGTTTCTATGATTTGTGGTAGAGATTAAGGAGGAGGTGGCAACCCTCTGCAGATTATGGCCCTGGGGCTCTCACTCCTCCAAACTGCCCCACATCTATGGCAAATAGGCCATGTGGGGTGAGATTAAGTGTAGTCCCTGGCTTGGCTTGCTTTCTCCCCCTGCCCATCACAGCAGCACCTGCTCTCTTCCCTCCCCCCACCTACCTGGGGAATTCTGGATGAGAACGGGGGGGGGGAGGGGGTTAGGCCACTGCAGCTCAGCCGGTCAGTGAAAAATAAGGGATGTGGTAGACAAGTTGCTGGTTGGCAGATGAAGGAGTGTTTGGAGTATGAATGACAAATTGGCAGTGTCAGTTACACAAGTGTGCAACAGTATTTTTGCTTACTGATTTCTTAGAGCCTCTAGAGCAGGGGTGTCAAACTCACGTTGTCACGGCAGCGTCACGTGATGTATCAGGACTTTTCCCCCATTCCCCCAACTGGGCGTGGCCAGTGCATGACACATCTGTCCCGCAGGCCGGGAGTTTGACAGCCCTGCTCTAAAGCATTGGCCATTTTATCTGGAAATAAGTGCTCTCCGAAATGGAAGCGGTATCAGGTTTGAGAAGAGCCTTCCCTGGTCCTTTCAGCATCCAAAGCTCCTTGGGGTCATCTTGGCCTTTCCCAAAGGAGGCCGGTCTTGGCCATTTTCTGGTGACCTTCAGTGGACAAGTAGGATTTTTCATTGGACTGGCCTTTGGCTAATATGTTGTTATGGCAATGGTAAATACATAACATTTTTTTCAACAGGTTTTTATTGTTGTGTTTTCTGCCTTTGGGGTTGCTTGTATTCTACTTATGGCTGCACTGAGGTAGGTTGTAGTTTAAATGTATTTGAATGAAAGTGATAATTTTTAAGCGTCTGTGCTACACAAAACAAAAGGAGAAAAATAGAGAATTTGAATAGGAATCATACAGAAATAAACTTGTCAATAGCACAGATAATCTTATATTCTCAATTTTAGGCATAAATGCTTTTTAACATGTGTAAAAAGCTTAGATTCTATCTGTTTCACCGATAAAGAACATTTGCAGCTCAGGGTTGAAATGAGGCTTCCTTGGTGCTTCTCTCAGCCCGGTTGTTTTCTTGCAGACATTTCATGACTTAACTAGGTAACATCATCAGTGCTAGCAGGGAGTGGGGTTTGCTCTCAGTTGATGTTCTAGTGCAGGGATGCCAAACTGGCGGCACGCAGGCTGGATGTGTCATGCGCAGGCCACACCCACCCCAGCTCCGTGAAGGGAAAAAATGTCACAATACGTCATGTGATGGCAACGTGACCCCGCAAGTTTGACACCTGTGTTCTCGTGGCTTGCCAGGGTTGGTGGGAGTGGTATTGGTTGGGCTGTTTACTGTTGGCTTGTTTGGCAGCTCCTTGGTTGCAGTATTGTTTACTTCTGGATTGTTGGTCTGTGTTGACCTTGGTGTTAATCTCTGCTCATCTGGGGGCTGCTTGTTGGCAGGGAGAGTTTTGGTCTTTTTGTTCCCTTTTTGCACAGTAGGTAGCTGTTGTTTATGTGTCTATTGGTGGTGGGTTTGTCACAATGTCAGGCTTCCAGGAAATCTCTAGTGTTTTAAAACTTGGCTTGGTCTAGGATTGCGTTACAACTTTCGCTATAAGTCCTGAAAGTAGTGATCCCATGATTTGATTTGTGGACAAGTTTGTCCGTTGAATTGAAAGTATGTGGTTAGGCAGAGGTTGATAAGATCCATGATTTTGAGGGTTTCAGTCTTGGTGTATTTGGTTAGGTCATGGATTCTTTGGCTGATTCTGGGTCTGTGGATGTGAAAAGGTCTGTGACATCAAATGAGACCATCGTTTCATCCTCGTCTATTGTTGTGTCTGTGATTCTTTGAAGGCCCTGTAGTGGGGAGTTGGTGGAGTGTTTGCCTCGGCACCTGTGAGGTGCCGAGGCTTTTTGGTTCATTCTTTTGCTATTCTGCAGGTGGGGGGTCCCTGGTAATGATACAATTGGAAGGAGAGGTTCTGTATTGTGGGGCGTCCAGAGACGCGTGAAAGACTGGGTCCCACTGCTCCTCATCCGTCACTGGTAATTTGATCTTTCTTGGTGAGGTCACTGTTGATCCGGTTTTCTTGAGTCACTCTTCCCAAAGTCATAGCCCAACCTTCTACAAGAGAAGCTGTGTAAGAACTCTATTTAGACAGGCACAAACAGTGCAGCAACCCTGAACACCAGGAAAAGGAAACAGATTGTCTACACAACAAAATAGATATCCACGCAACTCCAGCAAAAAGTGCCTGACCACTTATCCCACTATAACCACAACCAAAACAAACCGTAAAAGGGATGACAGTGCCATACATCAAAAACTTCTCAGAAACTCTGAAAAGACCATGACAACCACAGGACATCAGCGTAGCACACAAACCAATTGCAGGTGGTCCTCGACTTACAGTGGTTCGTTTAGTGACCATTTGAAGTTACAACAGCACTGAAAAAAGTGACATGACAATTTCTCACACTTTTTACCATCCCCATGATCATGTGATCAAAATTCAGCCGCTTGGCAGCTGACTCATATTTATGACGATTGTAGTGTTCTGGGATCTTCTGATGAGCAAAGTCAATGGGGAAGCCAGATTCATTTAACAACCGTGTTACCAACTTAACAACTGCAGTGATTCACTTAAGCAACTGCGGTGAGAAAGGCTGTAAAATGGGGAAAATTCACTTAACACTCTCGCTTAGTGACAGAAATTTGGGGTTCAATTGTGGTTGTAGGTCCAGATATACCCGTAAAGCTCTCCAATACATCCTAAGTTATCCCAAAAAAACCAGCAGCCCCAGAAGTAAAAACAGGAGTCATCTCCAACATACAATGGAAATGAAGACTGCAACAGCCAATATGTAGGACAAACAGACTGGCAGAACGCATCCATGAACACAACTAGCAGTCAGAAGACATGATGAAAAATCTTTCATTTCACAACACATGGACATAATTAACTGTAGTTTCAACTGGGAAACCATGACCATCCTGGCCAAACCAAGTTTTAAAACACTAGAGCAGTGATGGCGAACCTTTTTTGGTTCGCGTGCCAAAAGGGTGTGTGTGCGCGCGCTAGTGCGCGCGCTAGTGCGCGCGCACGTGCCCACACCCATTCCCCCCCCACGCATGTGCACAAACAACCCCCGTGCTGCCCCCTGCGCATGCGTACCCCCCCTATGAAGCCTCCGGAGGGCAAAACGGCCTTCCCCAAGGCCGAAAATCTGCTGGCGCGCTGGAGCTGACATAGGGCAACGCCTCGTGTGCCCTCTGATATGGCTCCGCGTGCCACAGGTTCGCCATCACTGCACTAGAGATTTCCTGGAAGCCTGACATTGTGACAAACCCACCCCCAAGAAACACATAAACAACAGCTACCTACTGTGCAAAAAGGGAACAAAAAGACCAAAACTCTCCCTGCCAGCAATCAGCCCCCAGATGAGCAGAGATTAACACCAAGGTCAACATCAGACCAACAATCCAGAAGTAAACAATACTGCAACCAAGGAGCTGCCAAACAAGCCAACAGTAAACAGCCCAACCAAGAACTCCTAAGAGCAACCCCACCAACACTGACAGGGCAAGCCACTAGACTAGAACATCAACCGAGAGCAAACCCGACTCCCTGCTGGCACTTGGAGTCATGAAACGTCTGCAAGAAAACAACCCAGCCCAGAGAACACCAAGGAACTCTCTATCCTTTGTTTTCCTTTCCAATAAGCTGGTGCCATAGAACTAGAATGAAATGGGGGTTATGATTCTGGCTTATTGGGAGAATCAACCCGTATCCTGTTTGTGAATAATGTGCAATGGATTTAGCTACTCCCAGTGGCAATTCGGTTGAGAAACACCGCATGCCCTGTTGTCTAAAAATAGTTCTTCAGATGAAAGAAAAGGGGGAGTCCCAATTACAATATCCATGTAATTCTCATGAAGCATCCCGGAGGTGGCTTGCCAACTTCTGAAGAGAGTTTTCATGTGTTTGACTTGTCAGGCTCGTCTGTAGCCTTTCGATTTCCTGGTAGGCTCCCATCTAAGTACCAGCCAGCTCTGATCCTGCTTAGCTTTCTTTCAGAATTGGCCAGACTTGATACCTGCTGTTGTTGAGACTGGGTTTAGCTAAATCTAGTGAGCTTTTATGGGTAGATTAGAACTGGAAGCAAGAACGATCAGCTTACATGCAGTAGTCAATTAGTAAACTTTTCAGTCCAAACCCAACTTACTTGGTTTTGATGAAAGGATGTCTGGAAATATTTTGGATTTTCTTTTCTTCTTCAGAAGGAGGAAGAATTTGAACTGCCCCACCCACCAGCAGGTAGAGTCCTACAGCGCCATGTGAGAACAATTCGGGAAGTGCGCACCCTCATAACACGTGTCATCACAGATGTTTACTACAAAGATGGCACCGAAGTGGAACGGCAAGTGGTTGAGGTAGGATGTTTCCAATAAGGCCCCAGTAATGCTGTGGACCCCATGATCTCTTCAAGGGTGATGCTCTCAGATGTCAGTCTTTTAGAGGATCCCTGAGGCAAAGGCAGTGGCAGCCATATCCAGAACTAAAGGAGGCCATGGGAGTTGTCAAAGGCTCTTCCATACTCTGCTCTCTTCAAAATAGGGACAGCCATCTTTGCTTGCAAAGTGAATCAAGTCACATCCAGAAGGATCCAGATTCTAGGGCCTCTGAGGGAGACAGGAGTGAAAGTGAAGGGGAGTGGTCAGAGGTAGAGGAGTCAGGCTGGAAGGCCTGGGCAGCCCCCCCAGCCCCCCATTTGCCTGAGAGGCAACCAAGGAGCAAAGATCCCTCCCAGGTGAAGGACTTTATTGGTGGAGTCAGTTTTGCTGCCTGGGCCCGATTAATCTCTTGGCAGGCTGAGGATATTCCACTCCTCCAGAGCACATAAAAATGTTTAGCAACAATATTCTCTGGTATATTTGGTCCTCCCAGCCAAGCCTGTGTCTTTGAGGGTGCAGGCCAGATCCAGGACACAATGATAAGCCAGGCCTGTAGGCTCCGTGGAAGGTCCTGAGCCCGTCAGTTGGAAAGGCTGAGGCTGCGTGACCTGAGGGCCTCATCCATCAAAGGGAGCCACATTCAGACCCAGAAAGAGGAGAGGGTGGGGGCTGAGGGAAGAAAGGAAGCTAAGAAGAAGCCATTCCTACCCCAGCCCAGATCTACCATTTAAGATAGGAATGGATGCAAAATGTCTTCTTTGTCCAGGAGGTAAAATCTGTTTTGCACGCTTTTCTTTTTATCCGTGGGATGAGAATGGAACTCGAGGCTGCTTTTGCTGGATGGTGGTAGTATCTATTATTTAAGAAGAGATTGGGTGGCCATTTGCCTGGAATGGTCGGGGGTGTCCTACTTGAGCAGGGAGTTGGACTAGAAGACCTCCAAGGTCGCTTCCAGCTCTGTTAGATTCTGTTATTTCAGAGAGATGGAATGACAGCAGAACGTGAGCAGAGTTGTACCTTCAAAATGCCATAAAAATACTCTTCTTGAGTACAGGAGTTCTGATAAAGGTGGATGTTGGTGTATGAATGCCTGGGTGCCTAAGCGGAGGGGGCCAGGAGGAGGATTGCAGTGGCCCCCTTCCCATTTGGAACCTGATCTGTTTCAGGAGCGGGAGGAGCCCCACGTGGATTGCTATGAGTGTGAGGTGGACGTCTCTCCTTCCCGCACTGGGGCCTTTTCTCTGACCTCCGGAGACCTTGGGGACCTCAGCTCCTTTTCCTCCAAGGCGTCGGGACCTCAGCACACTTCCAGTGGAGGAAGCAGTGCTCTGTCCGCCACTCGCAGCCGCGCAAACTCTGCAGGCCCAAGAAGGGGCTCTCAAGACTCGGCCTTGCCCACGGCCAGGAAGCCGAGGTGGGTGGGGGCTTTAAGAGATTACCTGCCAGTTTGCACAGGAGTTGGTTGTTCCATTCTTGGGCGTGAGAAAGTCAGTTGATGTCTTCAAAGAGAAGTTAATGTCAGAGTTCAGAAAACTGAGCTCTAAAACCTCAAGTGTAGTTTAACTTATTCAGGACAGTTGTAGATAAACAGACGTGAAGAGCCCAGATGTTTGGCAAAACTTTGTGAAGGCCAACATTTTATAGAAAGTTCCCTCCAAACTCCGTAATGAAAAAGAATATTAAATGGTACTTTTATTTATTCAATTTCTTTAGCCACCCATCTCAACCATTGACTTTGGACCACAAAATGTTACCACCTTGCTTTGCAATACACTTTTCGGGAGACACTATTATCTTTTAATTTTTAGCCAGTTCCAGGGTTTTCCAAAGGGAAAAAGGAGCTTTCACGTCCATGATCGAAGTGTCATGAACCTGAGAGGCTTCCGATGGGGAAGCAGCGGCTGCCGGCAGGAGCTAAGCTGCCTCTTATCTCCCCAGCCCAAAGAAGGGGACCAGCTTCTGCCCAGCCCATCGTGACCATGGCAAGGCCGCAGCAGGGGACGAGGCGGAAGACCCAGGCCCCAGCAACCAGCAGTGTAGAGGCACACCTCTCACCCCCCGTGGGCGAGGGCGAAGGGGCCGCCCCATTTCCCGATCCACCGGAGCAAGGTAGAGCAGTGGCGATGGAAGCGAAGCTTTCTCGGCACGGCTTTGGGCTTCCCGTAATCCCTCTCGCTGTTTCTGCAGGGGCTCCATGCAGGCCGAGGCAGATCTTTCAGCCGGCGCCTCTTTGGATGGGCAGCCCAGCGTGGGTCCACATCTGGAGGGACGGGAGCCAGCTGAGCCCCCTCGGTGCCGCAGTGGCTCCCCTGAAATCCCTCTGCAGGAGCAACCGAACGCCTCTGACGATCCCATGCTCCCTCCCCCTGGGAGCTGCCTGGTGGGCCTCCGGGTGGTAGCCAAGTGGTCATCCAACGGCTACTTCTACTCTGGGACCATCACGCAGGATGTGGGTGGGGCCAAGTACAGGCTGCTCTTTGACGATGGCTATGAATGCGACGTTCTGGCCCGAGACGTCCTCCTGTGCGACCCCCTCCCTCTGGAAACAGAGGTGACGGCGCTCTCCGAGGATGAATACTTCAGTGCAGGTAACTGCCTGCTGGTTCGCAAGACGCTCATCGCTCGCGGTGGTGGGACGAGGGGAGGGAGGAGGATTGGGGCCTCGGCCTGTAGCTCTGCCTTTGCTGCAGGTGTGGTAAAGGGCCATCGGAAGGAGGCGGGGGAGCTGTTCTATTGCATCGAGAAGGATGGACAGCAGAAGTGGTACCGGCGGACGGCGGTTATCCTGTCTTTGGAGCAAGGGAACAGACTCCGGGAGCAGTTTGGGCTCGGCCCATGCCAGCCGGCCACTCCTCTGACCAGGGCAGCCGATATCAGCCTAGGTGTGGCTCTGAGACAGGAGCCCCAGACGGGGACCACATTCCACACCCCTGGGTGGCCAGAGTGGGAGTGGCCACAATGCAAGGGAAATCCTGGCCCTCTGCGAGCTCCACCTTTGTGGAGGGCTAGAAAGATGTGGGCTGGTCACCATGGAGGGTGCACCTGGGGGTGGGCTGCAGGGAGGCTGGGGCTGCCCTGTGCCAGGTGGCCTACAGAAGGTGAAGCTGACTCTGCTTTACCTGGTGGACCCAGATAACCTGGTGGAGGGAAAGCGGAAGAGACGCAGCGTTGCTTCCCCCAGTCCCTCCAGTGGCAGCACTACTCCTGTCCGCAAGAGCCCGGAGCCCCTTTCCAGCAAAAGGAAACTGGCTGCTGTCTCAGAAGAGGAGCAGTCCCCAGCCAAGCGGGGGCGGCGCCTGGCACTGTCTAAAGCAGGTGAGGTTCTCTCAGGCGATCCCGGTCTCGAGAGGCTGCCCTCTCCTGAGCCTGGGTGGTGCAATTCGGCTGTGCTCTCCCGGTGACTTCCTCCCACGCTCAAAAGGCAACCTGGGATGTCCCGGCTGGTGTCCCTCCGTCCCCACCGGCCCTTGTGTCTTTCCCTCTTGGGTTATTTCTGGGAAGATCTGGGAAAGGGCAGGAGCTGACCTTTCTCTCTGTCTGCAGGAGCTGCGAATGCCAGGGAGATGGCAAGCCCATCAGGTAGTGGAAAGTACTCAGGCGATCACTTGGCACTTGATCACCGATGGGGTCCTTTGCCCCAGAACAAAACTCTTTTTTTGGGCTACGCCTTTCTTCTCTCCATGGCAAATACAACAGAGAAGCTTTCTAGTCATCAAAAGACTGCAGTGAGCAGCGAAGAAGAAGAAGAAGAAGGTGAGGCCATCTGGCTTGCTTGTATCAATGTGTGTTGGTCCTTTTGGAACACTCAAGTTCTCTAGTTAATTGTAGATAATTGAGGTGATGTCTTTGATGGTTATGTATTGCATTAAAGTTAGACTCAATCTTGCACGAGGGAAGGGATGTTGTTAATACATCAGGTATTAACTCATGGGTAGAATCAAGGTGGTGCTGATGGCTGCATGTACAGGTCGCACTAAGTTGAAACCAAACCACCAGCTCTCTGTCCCCTTGCCTGGCTTTCTTCTATCTGGAAGGTCTCAGCCTTGGTGTCCCTTTGCAAGGGCTTCCTGGGTTGGATCCAAACATTCCTCATTTTCCCTGGTCAGTTGGACAAGTTCACATCTGGCCCTTCACCTCTTCCAAGGAAAATCCCCCCCCCTCCTTGCAGCATGGCCAATTCTTGTGATCTTCAAGGAGAACACCAAGTGTGGACGGAGGGAATGGCCTTGAGGAACAGGAGGAGGAAGTGCTGCCAAGACAACGGTCAGATAAAAGACACCCGATTCAGCCTGGGTCTGGGGCAGAACCCTAACTCTAACATCTCAGTGGGGGCTGGGAATGCATAGAGACTTACAAGATTCTGCTAATATAACTTTACAATTAAAGTAGTATTGATCTATATGACTTTGGTTACTAGCCTAGTCAGCCTTTAAGTGCTGATATCAATCAATTCTGATTTGGGAAGAGAGGGAAATGTCTGTTCTGCCTTTTTGTTCACTTTCTTGCAAGATGATGCAAGATGATAACAATTCAGTGAAATTTCCCTTGGTGGAGCAACGTGTGGCCAAGAGCATCTCAATCTCCTCTCAAAGGCAGGATGGGGAGATCCTTGCCACAGGATGCTCCCAAGATGGGGAAGGGGAGGAGCTGGAACAAGAAGAAAAACTGGAGCTCCTGGGTTAAATCTCCAGGAGTGAGGGCAGTCAGGGAGGCTTCAGAGTGACAGAAATATATTAAGAGATCAATGATGTTCTCCATCAATGCAAGCTCAAAATATTAGAGACATTGAAGAAAAGCTTGCTGAGAACAGGATAGCAAAATGAAGCCCCTTTTGTACAGAAAGGAAACTTGAGGCACTCAAGTCAGATGTCCAACCAGTATTAAAAGACCCCCTGGTTGGTTATCCATTTTCTACTGCTTTCCCAAAACTGAGCTGCTGCATTCCCTTATAGCAACCACCGCAGTCCGGTTTTGTGCCCAGAGGTGTGTGTGTGTGCGTGTGCCTAAGGGAAGAAAATTATTCCCATGAACTTTATAATCTGCTCTGAGGCTTTCTCGGAGGCACGATGCAAATGTGCAATGCTGGTTTGAAGGAAAAGTAAGAACTGTCCAATATACTTCCATGTTCCAGAATTTGTGGAGAGAGTACCTTACAACAAACCCTACACTGAGCTACAACTCCAAGCAGGAGGAGGTTTCATCCTAGAGGACTTCAATGAAAGCCAGGTCAGAGTCGGGGTGGGGGATGCCTGCAGGGCAGGGAGGTGAGCTGTGAGCCAAACCTGTGGATGCAAGTGTACATCAACAAGACAAAGTGCCCCCGCCCCCCAGGTTCTGGAATGCCTGGCGAAAAGGGATCTTTTGGCTTCAGCAAATGATTTCTGCCTTTGGCAGCCACCAGCTTTTGTAGTGGCTTCTGTACCCTCCTGTGAATTGGCAGTTTTTGGCTTCAAGGTGATCACACATTACAATCCTGACTTTGTGACCGGGGGTGGGGGTGGATTTTCTACGTTTGCCCGGGTTTCTCGGTGGGAAAGTGAAGGGGTTTTCCCAGGCCTTGAGAATGTTGCAGGCGGCGTTGGGCTTGTTGGCTAGAAAGCCGGCAGCCCAGGTTTGAGACCAACGCACCCTGCAATGGGGTGAGCTCCCGTCCTCGCCCCAGATCCTGCCCACCTAGCAGTTCGAAAGCGTGCAAATGCGCATCATGCTAGCCACATGACTGCGGAAATGTCTTCCGACTGCTGGTTCAATGGCCTCAAAACAGATGAGCGTCGGCAACAACTAGCGGAGTAAAATCCGCCGGGCTCTTTTTTAGAATGCTGCAGAGCTCCTGCTCTGATTTCCAGGTTGTGTTCAGCAAGGATGGCCCTGAGCATAATCAGCATTGTAGCTGGAGGGCCCTTTGGGAGGCCACTGAGCCTTCAAGGGCAGGTTTCTCTTCTTGACACTGAAGAGCAAAGGCAGCTTGTTTTACCTCTGAGGTCATCCAGAACGCCAGCACCCGCCCTCCTCTCACCCATGTTGTGTCCTGCCCTCCAGTCTTGGGTTCAGCTGCGTTTTGTGCTTGTCCCAAATCTCTGTCGTTCCCGTTTGCAGCTGCCCTTTCTTTCCCGCTTTTGGCGAGGTGGAATTGGGTGTTCAAAGATTATAAAGTTGATTTCTCCCTGCTTCTTTCTGGCCCCTGTGCTGCTGCTGCTTTGATTTTTTGCTATTGAAACTTCTTTTGTGGAGTCTGTGTGCAAAGTTTAGTTATACCATCTATACCAGCGGTTCTCAACCTGTGGCTCGTGACCCCTTTGGGGGTTGAATGACCCTTTCACAGGGGTTGCCTAAGCGCGCACTAGCCCGCCATCTTGGTGACTGGCAATGCACACGTGCGGGGAGGGAGCAGGGTGGGGGTCACAGCGGTGGGGAGGGGGTCACGGTGGCGGGACGGGGGTGGCGGCGGCGGGGCGGGGGGCGCGGCAGTAGGAAGGTTGAGAATCCGAACTGGGAGCATTTCACCCTTGGTGCCATGCCCCCTTTGTCACCTCATCCCGTGCGGGGAGGGGGCGGGGCGGGGGTTGCGGTGGCAGGGGGGTTGCGGCGGCATGGGGGGTCGCGGCATTAGAAAGGTTGAGAACCACTGCTCTAATTCATCCCAAGTGCAGATCGTCCTCAACTTACAAACATTCGTTTAGTTATCATTCAGAATTACAACGGTACTGATAAAAGGGACTGATGAGCGTTTCCCCACATGAACGTTGTCATGTGAACAAAATTTGGATGCTTACAATGGAGGAATGGTTGCCAAAGTTGATGGAGTTAGGAGAGGTGGCCAAATTGACCGCTTTGATTAAAGAAAACAAATATTACTTTTGTTTCTACATGGAAACCACTTCTGGGCTTTGTGCTTGAGGTGGGGGGGGCATTAGAAAGGTTGAGAACCACTGATCTATACTATGTGAGAAAGAGCTGGAGAAATAAGGCAAAGGGATTCTGGGGAACAAACAGATGTGGGCAGAAAAAAAAGGCTTAGGAGGGACCCTCCCTCACTTTCTGGCTGTAAAGGAGACTTGCAAGAGTCGGTTAACAGAGCCTTCCCATAAAGTACCAGCAGCTCCTCCACTCAGATTCCTGTCTGCTCAACCTGGGAAGGCTGCTGTCAGCCTTGATTAACAGATAAGCGAGATCAGCAGCGGCGGCGGCCTTAACTGACCCTTCCTTAGTAGCCTCTCTTCACCGCGTTGATCAAGATCTTTTTCACACCATCTTAGCCATAAAACCAAAAGGCAAGCAGCAAAATATTGTGACGTGCAGACCACAATTTCTGCTGGGAAATAATCTTGGCGGGAAACAGGCGTATTGCCCTGTATGATCTTGACTTGTCTCCTGAATCGCAGGCCTGGCAAAATATCCAGGGAAATACGCTGAAGGAAGAAAATAATCCAAGGACAGAAACTGTTTATTCAGTGATGAAAGGAAGCTGGGCAAGACCCAGGCTGGGATGAGCTATTTTGGGGACTTGTACCCATCTTCCAGAGCATAGAGCTGCTAAAAAGGACTTGCTTAGCCTAACAATTAAAAGTAAAGATACAAGAAATTGCCATTGTAAAAAGAAGACAGTTGCCCTCTTTCCCACAGAGTAGCTGATGCGAATGGGGGGAAAGTCCGCTCCATTTTTCAGGAATTTTATGTACCCTTAAAATTACTGAGTTAATTTGACGCATATACCCAATATTCAGTGCATTTTTTGTGCATTCATGACAAGCTGTATTATGTTTTGAGGGATTAAGACGCACATGGAAGGAAC
This sequence comes from Thermophis baileyi, assembly GCA_003457575.1. Classification (NCBI taxonomy): domain Eukaryota; kingdom Metazoa; phylum Chordata; class Lepidosauria; order Squamata; family Dipsadidae; genus Thermophis; species Thermophis baileyi. The sequence continues at coordinate 367,301 of QLTV01000207.1, forward strand.
ATCAGTAATGATTTGTAGCACCTTAATCCAGTTGTTTCATTAAGGTTCCAGAAATAAAACCAACTGCAACCGAATAAAGGGCCCAGGGCCAGCGCAATCCAAATTATAAGTGAATTATCGCAGATATAAGTGAAAGGCCCAGTTAAGATCTCAGGTAATGAATGCAGCCCTCTTCTCTCTCTGCTCATGTTCAGTTGGGAGTGAACTGTCAAACCACCTTTATGGAGCAGTCCTGCATCGATCAAACATTGCCACTTGGCTGGTGCCTTCGTTGACAAGTTTGAAAGCCTGCTGGGCTCACTTCTCTTCCCAAGCATGGTTGGGATGCAGCCTTCCTGGCTTCTGAAACCACGAATGGCCAGACCAGCATCTGCCTTACTGGTTTCAGGAAGAAAGGGATGGGGGACAGTGCTGGCCATCAGCAAGTCTTTGATTAACAGTAATTGGGACCGGAATTTCCATTGCTAAGCAATCTGGATGTAAAGTGAGACGTGACATGACTGGGCCCCTTAGCAATAGCGGTTCTGGTGCTTCCAGTTGCCCTCATTAAGCAATTAGTGCCACCAAGGGTGATGCCAGGCAGTCACCATTTGTGACCACCTGCTGGCTCCCTGTTCACTTTGCCAGCTGAAAGCTGGCAGTGAAGGTCATGAATGGCCGTCCTGTGACTGCAGGACACTGCACTGATGTCATTGTGGGGGCTCATCACAACAGGAACTTTTAAGGACTGGTCTTGAGCACCCCTCATTCAGTGCTATTGAAGGGTCTGGTGTAAAAATTGGGTTTTTGTGGCTTTCCTAAAGGACAAAGTTGGGGCTATATGGATGCTGCATGTGAGTGGGAGGAAATGCAGGGCAGTCATGACTCTGCCTGGCAAGCAGGGCTTTGCTGTGGGACCAAGATTGTCTGTTCTCTAACAGGGCGGTTTGCAATTAAGGCAGGCCCAGTTTTGTGCTAGCCCTCCCTCTGGCCTGCTTGCCTGGATGAGCCTGGAGGTCTAACAGGCAAATGAAGGTCCCACCTTTGTTTTTTCCACTGGCAAATCTCTGAGGCGACCTCCGTTTGTGGCTGTATCTGCCATGGAAGGATTGGCACCAATGTGACACCCCTCCCCCCCCCTTGATTCAGTGCAGCGCAGCCTATGAGTGCCTCCTGATAGCAGACCAGCACTGCCGCACCCGGAAGTATTTCCTGTGCCTTGCCCGGGGAATACCCTGTGTCTCTCACATGTGGGTCCATGACAGTTGCCTGGCCAACCAGACTCAGAACTACAAGAACTACTTGTTGCCGGCTGGCTACAGCCTGGAGGAAGAGCGGCTGCTGGAGTGGTGAGTGGCTGGCTGTGGGCAGGGAGCACCAGCCAACTTCAGCAGTGGGTGGTGCTGTGACAGCACGGCAGGAACGTCTCTGGTGTTTAGTGCTACCCACGGATGCCTCGTTGCTTCTCCTTCTAGGCATCCGCGGAAAAATCCCTTCCAGAGGCTGAGGGTGCTCCTGGTGTCTGACGAATCACAAAACTTCCTGGAACTCTGGTCGGAGATTCTGATGATGGGAGGAGCCGCTTCGGTTAAGCAGCAGGAATCCTCAACATGGAAGAACGGTACAGGCAGCTGCCAACTTCCCCCATAGTTGAAGGCATATTTTGCCTCTGCGTAAGGAAGGGCTTGGCGTGGCGTAAAAAAAGTAACCGCCCCCTTTTCTATTCTTAAAGGATCCTTTGAGAAACTGGATGAGTCTCCTGCAACATCACTGTTTCATTGAAAAGTGTTAAGCATGGGATATGCAGTACTGGAAACTGACAGCCATTGTTTCCTGTTCTTACAGATGTGAGTTTGGGTGTGTTTGATGTGGTGGTAACAGACGCTTCCTGCCCAGCTGCCATGGTGCCCTGTGCCAAAGCATTACAGCTGCCAGTAGTAACCCAGGAGTGGGTGATCCAGAGCCTCATTGCTGGAGAGAGAGCTGGTTTTAAATATCCAAAGTATCAACATGATTATGTCCCCTGTTAAAGCTCCCTTTTTGTTTTGTGGTGATTTTCATTCTCTAGATTTTAAACTTTTTTGTGTCGTTTGACTTATGCATGGCGTGCTTGTATATAGTTTTAATGTGAACTTTTATGATAAAATAAAAGGTGATTTCTTATCTTGGCCATTATTATACTATTACTTGCACGATGGAAGGATTTATCATCAATTACTTCCAGACAGCCAGCCATACTGGCTGAGGAATTCTGGGAGTTGAAGTCGACAAGTCTAAAAGTTGCCAAGTTTGGAGACCCCTGCTATAAATGAATTTGTGATCACAATGCAAGAAGCTATGTTGTGTGAACATAGGAAGGAAATTTAGTGCAGGTGCTCTCGGTACACAATGCAGGGCTGGGAAATTTCAAACTTAAGTCCCCTTCCTCCCTTTCTTGCAACAAAACTTCCAGACAAACCTGCTGAGTTCCAGGTGTGCAAGAAGAGGAAGTTCCGTTAAAAGCAATACAAACCAATCTAAATAAATATACTTAGAAAAAGCTGATTTGAAGAGCCACAAACACAAGAAGGGAGCACGTTAAGATGGGATAGCTATCAAAAGTTTGATTTTCTTTCTAGAATTTGTGAAACAAGAACAATTAAAAGTGCTTCTTCTAGGATCTTTTCCATGCAAAGTTACGGGATGAATGTAGATTAGAAAATCAGGCAGGGAGGAGAGACGTTTCCTATCTCTGGGATATCTGCCCCCTATTCCCAGGCCTCCTCCTTGAAAAAACAGATTGCATAAAAATACAATATCTGTTACCTTCTTTTTCATTAAGGGCTCCAGCAGTTTTGTTAGGAAATGAAATGGCAAGTGGCTCCTCTTATGTTTTGGGAGCAGTTTCCAGCAAAAGAGGCAGCAAATGTTGTTGTTCAAACTGTGTCTTCAGCACAGTTTCCCCTCTGAGCAAGAGAAGCAAACAAAAACAGCCTGAGCAACTGAAATCTCCAAGGCCAGGTTACTTTTCACATACTACTCCATCTTCAGAAATGGGGAAAAAATATTTTTATGCATTTAATAACATTGCACCCTTTATAGTCATCAACTGATTTTGGCTTAGAAATGGTGAAGGGGACCACTTCAAAAGGCTGGACTTCTGGCTCTGCAGTCACAGCAAAAAGGGGTGACTCATTTGGGAGCCTGAAGCAAGCAGCGCTGCTTCTCCCTTTGCTTCCAAAGGAGCCCCAGGACCCCGAAAGCTATTTAATACGCAAAACCCCACTTGCAATGCTGTGGCAGCCCTGCAAGAAAGAAGCCTCCGCTGTCCTCCGCCAGTGGCTGGAATGTTGCTGCCATTGCAGGCCAGGACACTTCTTGGAAACGGTGGCCACTGGTGCTCTCAGCGGGCTAATCATTCCAGCCCCACACTGTAGGGAAAGAAAAGGGATTCAAAGGGAGGACATGGAGGAAGCAAATTGTGCACAAATTAAGATACATTTTCTAATACATGGACAGATTACAACAGACAAAAAGAGCGTGATCTAACTCATGGGTCCTCAAACTAGGGTCCGCGGGCCACATGTGGCCCGCCAAAGTCATTAATCCAGCCCGCGCAGGACCACGAGGCTGCCCCGCCCACATCACCCCGCCCACCCTTCGGCCGAGCATAGGACTTACCTTCGCGAGCCCCACGGGCTGGAACTGAAAGGTAAGGCAAACAATTTTGGCCTGCAGAGACGTTCTGGAGGCGGGGGAGGTGGAAAACGGGCGAAAATGGCCCCGTTTTTGGCTAAAAACCCGGTAGCTTTCGCCTGTTTTTGGCCAGCAGAATGCTTCTGGAGGCGGGGGAGGTGGAAAACGGGGCGCACAGACACCCCAGGAGGCCGAAAACGGCCCATTTTTTACCTCCTCCACCTCCAGAAGATAGATAGAGATAGACAGAGAGACAGAGAGACAGAAAGAGAGAGAGAGAGATTTCTCAAGCTCCTTGGAGCTGAGAAGAATTGCTGCAAAACTGAGTTTTTCTGGTGGGGCAGGCAAAGTTTAATTATAATCTCTGCCCTTGGTGAGCACACCGAGGGGGAGCTGGAGTGGCAAGATCCCTTCCAGGAGGCCCTCGTGATAAAGAGGGCCTGTCGCCCCTACTTTGTCTGTCAGGTGGCAGCGAGGCAACGTCACCAGCAGGAACCCCCCAACCTATGGCCACGCCCATCTAGTCACATGACATAGCCACTCCCACCCAGTCACATGACCACCTAGCCACATCCACCCAGCTGGTCCAGCCCCCCCAACAGTCTGAGGGACCGTGAATTGGCCCCCTGTTTAAAGAGTTTGAGGACCCCTGATCTAACCAATCCCAAAAGACCAGGGAGGCAGAGGGCAGCTGCTATTCTGCAGTTTCTCCCATGTGTGATAGGGAAGCAAGTAAAAGGAAAAAGGGGGTGGACAGCACGCCTGTTGCCCATGCCACGTAGCCTGGAGGACATCTAGGTGCAGAGACTGGAGGGGAAGCCGCAGGGCTTGACACGGCCTTTGGCCAGGTGTTCCCCACTGATTCTGTTGGGAGGGGGCTAGAGGAGCATCCTCTGATTTGGGGTGCTGAGCCTTACCTGCCCAAAGTGCCTCCAGCGTGAGTGTAGTACTTGTTGTAGTCCAGGCGCAATAGCAGTTGTGCCAAATCAGAATTTATCTGGTGGTTGTGAACGCTGGAAAGAATCTTGAAGAGAAGGGAGGACTGGCAGCTGAAGCCCTGCAAAGGGAAACCCAGGATCAGAGCAGCCTTCTAGAGCCAATCTGCTCAGGATGCCCTTGGGGAGCCCAGCGGAATCTTCAAAAAGCAATTTCAGACAGGAGAAGAATGGCCCTGCCATGGCCCAAGGGTTGTGCAGCTGCTTCTGGAGAAGTGACTTTGGCCCTCACCATTTCCACAGCCAGGAATGAAACGGGGGAGAGAAAACATGGACGGGGACAGAGGCATCAATGGACCTCTCAACTGTGACAGAGGAGCTATCTACACCAAGTGTTCAAGACAAACCTCAAAGTAGCTAATTTCGGCAAAGAAAAAGGCTAAAGCACAAAAGGACAAAGTTGGGTTCACCAGGGAAACTACAATCACATGAAAACGAAAGTACTCCCTCTTTGAGTACTATGCCTTTACATATCAGGACAAAGTAAAAATCATCTGGTCCTTAGCAGTTCTTAAAAGTAGGTAAATACAACCTCAGAGAACGACAGCACATGATATATTATTACACCATGTCATCATTTATTTTACAAAAAGAAAGCCAAAATGGAGAAGCCATGTGTGAAAAAACCAAGGACACTCTTACTGCTTACATACATAAGAAGAGGCTACGTATCAGCCAGGTGCTGCTAATCAAGTGCCCTTGATCAATTGATCATTAGCAAGTGTGACTCCCTCTATAAAAGCCGGAGTTTTAGGAGTTTGCTGATCTCCAGTTTTGAGGTGAAGAGTAAAGTCAAAAGGTGTAATTGTGCTGTGAGGAAACTAACCCCAGATGCATCTCTGAACTGGCCACTGGCGCAGGCACAGTGCTGTCTCTGCACTTGAAGCCCAATGGTTAAGAGGCAGCAGCTCAACTCCTGCCAATCAATCAAGGTGCCTGGGCAAGTGACAGACAGCGCAGCTCAACCACCCACCTGAGGAGCAAGGAGGTGCAGCTCCATCGGCAGAGATTTCTTAAGGAACCAGCCATCTGGGTGAATGAAGCTTGACTGACTCTGGTCTACCATTTCCTCCCCATACAAATAATTACTGCTACTTTGGCCCACCCTTTAAAGGATGCTGGTGGCACCTTCAGTACCAGCTGGGATGTTGGCCACTCCTACCAAGGCTATCTTGCTTAATCAGATCTGATGCAACAGAAGGGCACTTGAGGGGGCTCCCTTCACACATGGACCTTGCAGTGGTAGAGGTTTGCTCAAACAGCTATTCCTCCAAAGCCATTTCTTGTCTGACATGCACAGGAGTCGAATTCCATGCTTTTGGAGCACTCTATGGTTGCATTCAGCTATAGAGCAAGTAACGGGCTGCCTAAGGACATCTCTTTGCTGTTAGTCAAGAGCACAGGTTATCTGTTGCTTCCAGAAGTATGGAGAGCATCTCAGGATGATTAGGCTCATTAAAACTCCTATGAGTGAATGACCCTTTGCATTCTCTACTGACCTGGACCTTGCAGTACAGCAATGGATTGGAATTTCCATCACTAAGTGAAGCGGTTGTAAAATGTGGTAGCAATCCTTGCAGTCCTGGTTGCTGTTGTTAACTGAATCCCACAGTCGTTAGCTAAGGCAATTTCCTGCTAGCTGCCCACAACCAAAATCAGTGGGGAAGCCAGTGGGAAGTAGCAAGTCCCAGGCCTACAGGCACGTAAGTGGCAATTGCTGGGTGAAGGAAGAGTTGAGGATGTTGCAAGGGGTTTCATGAAAGGTGTGGGGAGGGTGCTAGGGGGTGGGTGAGTGGCCAGCATGGTGTGAGCAGAGGGGCTGGGGGAGGGTGCGCAGGCCAGGAAGGCTAACCCCAGCGACATTCAACCTTCCCTACGGGCTTCCCTGTGGAATTTCTATGGAAAAGCTGCAAACAGCAATCGTGATCGTGGGGCACTTGGCAACTAGTTGTAAGTGTGAAAAAGTTGCCAAGCACCCAGATTCTGATTATGGGATTGCTGGGATAGTGGAGCTACAAGGGCGGATGGTTGTAGGTCAAGGACTACCTGTAGCTGCAGGCAGGGAGTGCTTCCAAACCAGACTGTCCTCCCACTTGATCTGAAGTCGGTGGGCTCAGTTTCTAAGGGGGAGTTGCACCTCCCAGCCCTGGGCTGGAAACAGGAGGGGAGCGGCTTGTTCCATGTGCGTCGGAGGGGAGACCTGCTTCAACAACTGTGAGGATTTTCAGCCTCACCCAATCTGCCGATGGCAGCAACAAGAGAGATGGTCCTAAGCCCAGGGCTGATCAATTCTGCCGACCCATCCCTTTGTGTAGGAGAGCTGGATTGGGCCACCCTCTGACAAGCTCCCTTGGCTGCCTCAGGGAAGACTCGCCTGAAAAGGGGATCTTTTACGGGGGGGGGGGCATGGAGTTAGCCTTAAGTGGGGAGGTGGGCTGAGCAAGGACCACCCTCTTTTCAAAATGAAAAATGTCTGTAAAGAGCATGTGTGCAAATCAGGCAGAGCCCCAAATGAAAGAATGCCTTATTTGGGAGGGGGGAGCATGACTTTCGAAAAGCAAAGGGGAGCCACCCTGAAAGGCAAGAGGAGTGGGGAGAAAATGCTGCTTGAAAACTGATATGATGCATTGCAAACTTTGTTAAGGCGTGGGGAGTCAAGCAACCTCTTTCCTTTACTGCAGTCTTTCACTGCTATTCTTCTTGCTGTCAAATCTGGAAAGACCCCTCACCTAGACTCACCCCCCTCCCCAAATGCCAAACCCAGATTATCCCAGCTTAAGCCAAGAGTGGCAGGGATTCCAAGTGGGAAAGCGGATTTAGGTGGTGCTTCATCCTTCCAGCTGCTCCTTAAAGCAGCCTCTTCTTTTCCTCGGCTCCTGCAACTCCAGTGAAAGACCCCTGCAAGGACAGCCAGCACGCATGCTCATCTGCAAGCCCATCCCCTTTCCCCATGAATTGGGATCATTGCACACGCCCACCCCGGCCTTTCCACTGGGCTGGATGGGGACATTCAAAAGCTCCCCCTCCCCCTTTCAATAGAGTCCTCTGCGCTCCTCTGCCGAAATAGGAGAGAACATCTGAACAGGGTCAAAGCAAAGGGGCCTTTGGCTCCACACTTAGAAATCAAACGGCTCCCTGCATTCTTTACTCAAAGCACCTGGATCTTTTCATTGGAATCTGGAACGTTCAAAAGAAATCACAAGAGCACAATCGCACTAGGGCTGCTTTGTGTGCCTCTTCAGTGTGTATCTGTGTGTGTGATTGTATGTGAGTGTGTGTGTACTTACCTTAGCTAGGATGCTCAGCTGGGCTGTACCCCGTTCATCCAGGGGCCCTCGGTTCTGGCTGACCAATGAACAAAAACTATGGCAGAGATCTAAAATTTCATTCAGGCAGTGAAAAGCCTACAAAATAATCAGAAATGGCTACATTATTATGTATTCATTTATCTTCCCACAGTTGTTGTAACTGTTATTCTAAACTAATTTTACCAATGAAAATATTAATTAGTTCAGCTCTGGGTTGTGAACTCAACACTTTTTTTAACAACTTGGATTAGAATTATGGAGAGAATGCTTATCAAATCTGTAGACAGTACAAAACTGATGGGACACTAAATTCCTTAGAACACACGGGGTATTGGGGTGGGGGTTGAAGGGGAAAGTTAGCCTAATGCTTCACGTGTGAATTTCACATTCCGCCTGACTTTTCTGCAATCACTATCTCTCAGTAAAAGTTCCTTTTGAAATGCAAACTGCTTCAAGAGTTTTACTTTCTTGAGAAGGTAGCTGAGGCAGATCCTTACAACAATAATATCGAATGTTAGAAATCAAATGCAGTTTTTGAATGGGAAAATATCCAGCTGGGCAATCATACTTATGAAAAAGATCTGGAAGACTAGCTAATTGCAAATGAACCAGCAGCCCTGATAAGGCTGCAAAAGGGCAAATGCAACTTTAGACTATGTCAACAGAACTAATTCCTAAATTACAGGGCTTAATCATCCCACTTAATTTTGAATTGATAACTCCTAGTTTGAGGGAGTGTCCATTCAACTGTAAAGGATTCAAACTTGCTAGAACAGATGACCTCGAGATGAGCCACAAGGAAAACTGGGGCGAGACAGAAGGGCACTCTTCAAGTGCCTACCAGGATGTCAGTAACCAAAGGTGGTATAGATCCGTTTTCTATCATAAGAGAGGACAGAAGATGGAATAATGGACTGAAGTTGCTGGAAGGCCGATTCCAGTTGAATATTCAGGAAAAAAACCCCTAACAGGGAGAGCAGTTCTTCAGGGGAACCAATTACCCAATCACTCCACTAAATCAACCACCTACACTGGGGAGATGGGCTAAAGACAAAGGCATGCCACCCTTCCCCATATTTCCTTCAAGTTTGCATGCACTGACCAAGGGGACGCATTCCAAGGATCCAAGAGGGGAAACGGTTGATGATAACCTACACTTACTGGTTTCAAGAGAATGAAGGACTGGGCCAGGAGGTTGCTCAAAAAGTGATCGTGGGCCAGTCGGATACTCTCAAAATCACGGGTGGAGTTGATCTGCTGAAGGAGCTGTGAGAACTGGGACTCCAGGACGTCCACCTGAAAGAAAGCAAACCAGAAGCACTACTTTTAACACCGAGGGTCAAGGCAAAGTAGAGAAATACTGGTAAGAAGTTGTGAGAGCAATTTCAGCCAGCGGCTGTCAGCAGAAAAAGCCGAGAACAAAGCAGCTGAGCGGTTTGGGCCTTTTTCAGCCCCCCGCCCCCCGGCAGACACTTACTTGCAGGTAATATTGCAAATTGTCCACAAGGAAAGTCATGTGATGGCGCAGCCGCCACTTGATGGCATCCGTCCGCCTGGATTCCAGGCACTTGCACCGCATCTGCAGAGCCCAGCAGTGCTGTAGCTCGGCCTGGACTCGCCTCACACTCAGCAGGTATTTGAAGACCACGTTGTACCTGCAGCCAAGAGTCGGCTGGGCTGAGCCCCGGGTCACAAAGCCCCCAGGACACCAGCAGGCCCCCTCCCACTTCCCAGAGAAGGCAGCGCTCACTTTTCCAGGACGGCGGGCGTGAAGAGGATGTGCAAAGGCCACTGAACTTTGTAGGAGAGCCCCAAGGCAGCCCAGCCAGACGTGGGGGACTCATGGGGAGACAGTTCTCGAGAAGGGGTTTCCCGGTTCTGGGAAGGGTCTGAAAAGGAAGCCAGTCAACAACTTGGATTGAAGGCCGGAGGCAGCTGGACAAGCAAAGGCCGCAGCTCAGAGGCCGAGGTCCACACGGGGGGGGGGGGGGGGGGGGGGAAGGCAGCCACCCCCCTCCCGGCGCCCCCCTTCCCCTACCTCTCCCCCGCTCCCCTTCTCCGTGGGGGGGGCGGGGGCGGGGGGGGGGGGGGGGGGGGGGGGGGCGGCTCCTGCAGCCTCTCCTGCCAAGAGCTCTGAAGCCTCTGCTCAGCCAGCCGTGACGCTTGCTGCCTTTGAGGAAAACCTGAAGCGGTGGCCTAATGCAGCTTTCTGCTCCCCTTTTGAGCTCCCCAATGCGGCACCCGGCCTCTTGCACCAACGCCCACCTCTGTGTTCCTTTCCATGGTAATGGATGGTCAGGTGAAGAAAAGGCAGGAGGTTGTCGTCGTCCAAGAGCACTTTGTGGGCCGACTGCTGGAATGCCACATTCACATCTGAGGGAAGGAGCAGGGGATGCCTTTCAGCGGGGGAGGGGGAGGGGGGGGCAGAAGGAAAACAGGCCTTTTGCTGCCTCCCCCTTTTCATAACTCTGCTTCTCTCCTCTGCATCTGTCTGTCCAGGCTTGGAGAGCAACCCAGGGTGCATTTGAAAGGGTGATTCTGGGAGTCCAGCCTGGCAGACATGCCACCCGAGGAGCATTTCAAGCCGCAGAGCCTTTTTGGAGACGGAGAGACTCACCGTGCTCAGTCACTGCGGACGGTGGGCTCTTCAGCATGTGCTGTGCAGTATCAATAAAGGCCTGGAACAATTCTCCTCTCCCCAAGAGGTAAAAATCTTTAATGACCTAGAAGAAAGGCAACGGACGTGAAAGCCATCCTATCCTCTTCAGCAACTTCCTTCCTTCCTTCCTTCCACTGGGAAACAGGACCTCGTGAGTTGCAGGAAGACCTCTTTACCTTCAGCTGGCCTATCAAGTCGGACTCTTCCACCATCAGCTTCCATAAGTGCTTAGGAAAGAGAAAAGCCCCAGCATCAAGATCCGGAAGCTGCGCCCAACTGCAACTGTGCCACCCAAAGCCCCTCTCCCTGTGCAAGGTGCCCCCGCCTCCCTCCTTGCCGGATGGGCAGCCCTGCAGGGGTTGGGGTCCTTCTAGAACGTCTCCCCGTCATGAAATGCTTCCGAGGGGTCCTTTGCCTGACGCTCTGCCTGACCTCAGCCACAGTGCTCCGGATCCAGTCAACCACAGACTCAAAGTCCATCAGATTGAAGAGGGGCTGCTGCTTGAGACGATGCAGCTCAGCGGCAAAAGTCTCCTCCTGCTCCTTCAGGATGGAGCCTGCGAGAGAAGAGATTTCCATGGAGGCTTTGCCCTCTCCTCAGGGCCTGCTTGTATGTGTAATTGAAGGCTGCGTGAACACATCAGCCCAGACAAGAACCCAGGAACAGCAACAGAGAGAGAGGTGTGCATTGTCAAGGGAATCAGTAAGGTTTAGTTTGCACTGCAGAAGAAGAAGCTTCAAAGATTTAAAAGAAAGAAAATGCACTATCCTGGGGGGGGGGGAGGGTCGGCTATGTAGAACAGCATCAGAAAGAGAGGAAAAACTTCATAAAGGCGAATGGCTGAAGGGCTGCAAAGAATCTTTCTTTGATCTTCTAGTCAGAGAGGCCTCTCGTAATCTGGATCACTGACCCAATTCAGACGGATCTCAAGGGACCACTTTCAGGTTCTGCTCATCCCTGATGGTCCACAGGAGCAAACCTGGCCTATATATTGAGAAGGGTTGCCCAGACTGCTTAGCTTATAGCCCAGCCTTGAGAAAACGGGTAGAGGGGCTGGCAGGAAAGGATTCCTGCAACCAGCACACAAACCATCACGTGGAAGAAATCACAGCCAATCACAGTACCTTTTTTGGTAAGAGTCACATTCTGACTCTCAAACATCTGCACAGATTCCCCTACAAAGAGGATTTTTTCAGCGACACGAGCTGGAATGTAGGAAGGCAGCATCTCCATCCGCAGAGAGAACTGTTTTGGAGAAGGGGCCAACATATTCTCTTCCTCAATTAGCCTCTGTTGAAACAAGGTTGGTGGAAGGGAGGGAGAAATAAAAATTAGGGATTGATTCTAACACAAACCCAAGAGCCACGGATGGAACATCAACCTTTTTAGAAGGCTTGGGAGGGATGCCCAAGACAGGAGGAATCTGTCTCTTAATTTAAGAGTTCAGGGACTGGGAGAAACAATGCTAGGTTTGGGGGGGAAATATTGCCATTTTGCCCTTGTTCCCACTGCCCTGGAAGGTGTTTTTTAAACATGCTCAGTTCTGAAATCCTTTTGGACTCTGCTACTCATGTGGGCGGGAGGTGGGGGGAGAGGAAGAGAGGGCAACAGAGATTGCTTTGAGACCAGTTCCAGAATCCCTCAAAACTTGCATAGATTAAGCGTTATTTTTTGGAGCAGTTTATTCTTCCCTTAATTCTCTTCTAAAAAGTACAAGGAAGTGAGAACGCCCTGTACTTCCCCTCCTCATTTCTGTTCCTCCCCTTCAATGTCGACATGCTCTTTCATGCTAGATCCTCCTTCAAATCAGGCTTGCTTGAATCAAATTCCTTCATTTTTGAATTCTCAGCAAACTACATTAAAATAGCAATAGCAATAGCACTTAGACTTATATACCGCTTCATAGTGCTTTATAGCTCTCTCTAAGCGGTTTACAGAGTTAGCATATTGCCCCCAACAATCTGGGTCCTCATTTTACCCACCTCAGAAGGATGGAAGGCTGAGTCAACCTTGAGCCGGTGAGATTTGAACCGCTGAACTGCAGCTAGCAGTCAGCTGAAGTAGCCTGCAGTGCTGCACTCTAACCACTGCGCCACCTCGGCTCCAAACTATTTCTTTTCCTCAATGTTTTACTACTTCCCCAGAAGTTGTGGGAAGCTTTCAAGAGGAGACTGGACTGCCATCTGTCAAAAATGGTGTAGGGTCTGCTTGGACGGGAGGGGGGGGGGTGTTGGACTAGATGACCTAAAAGGTCCCCTCCAACTCTGTTAATCTGTATGTATATCTGTATCTACTTCTTCCTCAGAGCTGGCATTCACCCTAATGTTGAACATTCTGCCACTAAACTCCCACAGGAGGCCCAGACAGGTGGAAGGGACCCATTCTGGCAGGACTGGGGAGGGGCTTGGCGCTCAGGGCTCATCTTGCATCATCTTCTATTCTGGCTGTGCTGTGACTGTGGTGGGCCTGGGTCGCCCAGCTGGCTTGCTAACCCAGAATGAGACAAACAGCAATTGGACGGGGACTGGCGACTCGGGAAGCAGCAGCAACTTTGTTAGGGACTCGTGGGCAGTGCTGTGGAAATCCCCACGCGTGGTTCCAGGGACCCATGCATGACCCACCATCAGCATTCCCTGCAAGGTGTGGGTCAGCAGAGGCCAAACATCTTTCTATATCAGGATGTCTGAAAGGCTGGACACTCTTGCAACCGCAGGGCACAAGCCCCATGGTTAACCAGCCCCAGGTCAGCAGGTGCCCAATTGTGGCCCCAGGATTAGACTTCACCAAGTTAAAAATAAGGCATCAAAGGAAGCCCTGATTATCTGCTGCTTGAAATTCTCAAGATCCAGGGAGATAGGTACCCAGGAAGACTAAGATTTATAATTGTTGCTGCCTTCAATGACATTATGGTTATTTTAATTTGTACCTTGGATGTTCTGCCACAGTACAACTCTTTTTGCAGAATAAGCCAGAGTTCTAATGGGATCAGAGCTAACAGTGATGAAAAAAGGGATCTTGAGGTTCAATGGAATGCTAACAAGAGCATGCATCTGCTCCCAAAAAACCAGCAGGGATAAGAAATAGCACTGAAAATGGAGATAACCATAACACGAGGCCCTTGTATAAACCAGTGGGGTGACCACATCTGGAATATGGTGGAGCTAGAGAAGGTTCAGGGGAAGGCAATGAAAAGAATCTGGGGCTGGAAACTCTGTGACCTTTGGAGTTTTTTTAGTCTAGAAAGGAGGCAGGTGAGAGGGGACATGACTGAGATGTATAAAATTATGCATGGTGTGAACAAACTGGGCAGCAGAAGCTATTTTTCCCTTCCCAAAATATCAAACCACCATATGAAATTTAAAACCCAACAGACAAAAGGAATGTACAAATTTGCTTTGGAATTCACTCCTCCCATGAGATCCGGTGCCAGCTGCCAGCTTGGCTGGCTTCAAAGAAAGGGTAAAGCAATTCATAGAAGTCTTGGGGATCAATGGCTATTAGGTACCCTTTTAGCATGGCTTTGGGAAACGGAAGTGAGTTGTCCCGGCTCACTTCCTTCCTCTGTGGCCACTCTCTGTTGGTGTTGATAGGAAGCGAGGGGCTCTCGGCTTTGCAGGTTTTGGACTTTCTCTGCTTCTGTTTAACATCTACATGAAGTGGCTGGGCGAGATCAGCCATCCCCATAGGGTGAGGCATCACCAGCATGCAGAAGACACCCAGCCGTATGCCTCAGTCCATGGTGAGTTAGGCAACGCCGTGACCGCCCTCTCGCAGTGCCTGGAGGCTGTTAAGGGAGCAACAGGCTGAAACTGAACCCTGGCAAGACGGAATGGCTCTGGGTTTGGGGTTCTTTGGTCCATGGAGAATTGCGATCTCTGGTCTTGGATGGGGTGGCACAACTCCAGACGAACCCGGAGCATAATCCGGGGGTTCTCCTTAACTCACAACTCCTGCTGGAGGAGCAGGTTGCAGCTGTGGCTAGGAGGGCCTTTGGCAACTGCAGGTTGTGTGCTGGTTACGCCCTTTCCTGGACCAACAATCCCTGTTCACAGTCATTCACTCCCCTAGTCACCTACCGTCTTGACTACTGCAATGCACTCTACATGGGACTTCATGGGCCCTTGAAACGTATCCAGAATCAGAAAAATATCCGTTGGTTCAAAATGCATAATTTTGTGCAAGTCTAGATTTGCACGTGTCACCTCTCTTGCAGGAGCTGCACTGGTTGCCGATTTGCTTCTGGATCCAATTCAAGCTGCAGGTTGCTACCTTCAAAGTCCTCCATGCCCTGGGGCCAGGTTATTTAAAGGGCTGTTTTTCCCCAGGTACATTTACCTGGCCCACCAAAGCGAGTAAGCAGAATCTCTTAAGGAGGTCCATCTGGAGGGACCAAGGAGACACGCGATGGTTCCCTCCCTCATTCGCCCCAACTAGATACTCTTTTGAAAGGCCCTGAAGGCCTGGTTTGCCAGTGGACCTGGGGACCTCAGGGGTAAACGGAGCCCATCAAGTATTACATTGTTGTTGCCAGGGGGATGAGGGTTTACTGGGTTTTGAATTCAGGGTTACTCCTGTAAGCCTCCTGGAGTCACTGAGAGTTGCATGACCATACATTTTCTTAATGAATAAATCATAAGCAGCTTGAGATCAACAATCGAGGGAACGGGGGAAGACTCAATCTCACCATATCTTGCAGCTCTCGCAGCTGCTTCCCTGTGAGTCCTCCAATGCCCAGATCATCGTCTTCTTCTTCCGGCTGGGCCGGGGTGAGACCCAGGGAGGGGCCCTGCCTGATGAAGAACTCCTCGTGCTGGTCCAAGAGCAGCCCGTGCAGCATCCAGGCAGAGAGCTGTTTGTAGAGAACGGCATGGCACATGGCCAAGACCCTGGAGGGGTGCAAAAGGAAGAAAAAGCTCAGGAGACACTCAGCTTCATGTGACAGGCAGCAAATGGAACCGGCAGCCAGGCAGGATCTCCTCCTTGGGCAGCTGCACTTTCCAATTGAAGCCCCTGAATTCCAGATGCTCTGAATTGCTCTGAATTTAGCCATTTATTAGAGAACTGGTAAGAAATGCCACCAAAAGCAGCTTTATGCTTGTGCCTGGGGGGGGGGCATTACTGGGGTACAGCTAAAGGCCACCAAAATGGTAGTTCCTTACTTCTCCAGAGCATGACGCACCGGCGGCAAGCCACCACGGCTGTATTTGTAGACTGTCTCCAAGATCTGACAACCATGAATCTGCCAAAGAAACAATTTCAGACTAATCACTTGCAGGACAGAAAACCAAAGGTGCCCAAGCACCAACTACTTTCCAGAAGGTCTGCAGCAGCCAACAACAATCAACAGCATTTACTACCTCCCTTTTTACATTTCTGCAAATAGCAACAGCCCTTAGACTTATATATTGCCCCACATGCTTTACAGCACTCTCTGGGCGGCTAACAATGCCAGCACCTTGACCCCCAACAATCTGGGTCCACTTTTTAATGACTTCGGAAGGATGGAAGGCTGAGCCAACCTCAAGCCCCATCAGGATTGAACTCCAGGCTGTGGGAAGAGTCAGCCTGCAATGCAGCATTCTAACCTCTGTACCACCGTAACAGCAATATAACTTATCTTTTGCATTTCTCATTTCCATCCAGATGAAAAGAACCAGACTCAACTCAGCTATTGGCCAGACATTTTATAGATGCTCCACAAATAAGGCTTCCATTAACAGAGGCAGACAGCAGGAATACCGTACCTTCTGGATCTTTATCTGCTCTACTACAGTCATCAATGAGGGAAACAAGAGCTGAAACTGTAAAACAAAAATCAGTATTAAAGAATATACTTGTTTAATGAATTGGGGCAAAAATGAATAGTTGCTTGGCACATTTGACAATCTGATATCTGGCCCATGGAACAACTTTTCCTCTGGGCTGCCTTCAAGCTATATATCACATTTCCTTTGGGCTGTGATTGGTCCTCGCTATCTACAGAAAAGATACCAAACATCTTTTAAATGTTAAGATAATAGAGATGAATTGATAATAGAGATCAATTTTTTCCCCTTTTGTTCAATCGTGTCCGAGTCTTGGAGACTGCCTGCAGTTTTCTTAGCAAGGTTTTTCAGAAGTGGATTGCCATGAGCTTCTTCCCAGAGCTAATTAAAAGTGACTGGCCCAAGGTCACCCAGTTGACTTCATGCCCAAGGCAGGACTAGAATTTCTCCCATTTCTACCCTGAGGCCTTAATCTTGAAACCAAACTGGCTCTCATTTTAAAATAATAGCACAGGGCTAATTGCATTCTCCTAAACAGTACTGGAGGTTTTCAATAAAGTGACTCAAAATGATACATAAATGCTACTTCAAATAGGTAGAGCTATAAGAATAGCCTGAGTTACTCTGCCTAATGTGGGAAAGTGCCCTTTAGCATCGAATACATATAAAAAAAGAATTTGAAATCGAACAAAGGCTAGATCTACCCAGTAACTTCAGTTCTGCAGGCAACTGATGAAAAACCTCACTTTTTATCAACCGAAAGGCTCCCTACATGGAGTAATCACAGGAAGGTTTCATCTTATTTTTTAATTTCTTTCTCAGAGCAAATGTTGAGCAAATACTCATCAGCTGCAAAATACGTTTTATTCCTGCAAAGGATCTGCTGAGGCCACCTATCTGCCTGCAATCCCCCTGCAACAAAGGGCCTTGCATATCCCAGTGAGCTTTGCATGGGGCTCCAACATGTTCAGGTCTTAACAAGGGGCTAAGCATCGGCCACCAGAAAAGGAAGAGCACTGCAAAGACAGGCACACCATGGGAACTGGAGGTCAGGCCATGAAACAAAGCAAGCTGGGTGCTGCCACGGCAGCAAAGGGAAAAAACTGATATTCTGGGACTCAGCGCTTAAATGGACTGGAACGCGTCACTTCACAGCGGAGGGTCATCTGATTTTCTACTGTGGCAAGAAAATTGTAGAAAAAAAGGTGTTCAAGAGGGTTTCAGAACTGTGGCTTGAAACAACTTCCTAACAGATAAAGGCTGCTTCCAATGCAGAGCAAGCAGGCCACACTAGAGTTAAATTATACAGATCCAGAGCTTCCATAACTTGCTTTGTTGATACAACACACACACACAGACAGTGACAAACAGTCATATTCATTTCAGGCAGCTGAAAGGTTACACTGGAAGTAAAGTATCATCTGGAACAATAAGAAAACCTGGTAGTCATGTCAGGAAACTTCAGTATTAATAGCAAACACTTTCTTCCCAGTCTATGTATGGCTATAGGTCACAGAATAGAGATTTGGAATGAATCTTAGAGGCCTTCTAGTCCAACCTCCTGCTCAAGTAGGAAACCCTATACCATTCTGAACCAACAGTGGTCCAATCTCTTCTTGGAAATCTTCTATCAAGGAGCACCCACAGCTTCTGGAGGAAAGCCATTCCACTGATTAATTATTCTGATTGTAAACAATTTCTCTTTAGTTCTAGGTTGGATCTCTCTTTAATGATCTTCCCCGCATTCCTTCTAGTCATGCCCTCAGGTGCTTGTGAGGTTGACCCAGTCTTCTCTGTGACAGCCCCACAAATATTGGAAAACAGCTATCATTTCACCCTAGTCCTTCTCTTAGCTGGAATAGGCATACCTAACTCCCACAACCGTTCATTGTACAACTTAGCCTCCAGACCATTAATCATCTTTGTTGCTCTTTGCATTCTTTGAGCCTCAACGTATTTTTGTATTGTGGTGACCAGACCTGCACGTAGTACTACAGGTGTGGTCTTACTAGTGCAGCGTAAAGCGGTATTATCAGTTCGCATGATCTTGATACCATTTCTGTTGATGCAGCCAGGGACTGCATTGGCTTTTTTGGCAGCTGCAGCACACCGGCTTATACCTAGTGGTTGTCCACTAGGACACCTAGATCTCTCTCACAGTCACTGCTGTTGAACCAGGTACTAACTATTCTATAACTCTGCACTTGGTTTTTACCTAAGTGTAAGACCTAAATTTTCTTACTATTGGATTGCATTTTTTTTTAATACGACCCAGTAGTCAAGTCTGTCAAGATCTTTCTGGATCTTAAGTATATCTTCCAAAGTGTTAGCAATTCCCCCAGCATGGTATCATCTGCAAATTTGATGACTTCTCCTTCTATCCCCTCATCTAGCGTCTTTTATGAAGATGTTGAACAGCACTGGGCCCAAGACAAAATCTTGAAGTATCCCACTGTTTAATTTCCTCCATGTAGATGTAGCCCCATTGAGGACAACATGCTGAGTGTGATTGGTCAGCCAGGTTCAAATCCATCTGTGATGCTGTCTATCCCACACTTTTCTATTTAAGAAGTAGGCTGTGGTCTACTTCGTCAAAACCTTTCTGAAGTCAAAGTAAATTATGTCCACAGTACATTCCTGACCCACCAACTTAGTCACTGTTCTTTTGTCTCTCAGTTTATCAGAGTTCCTTATGCAACTATGCTGGTTTCTTCTTGGATTTCTTATTTTTCTTTTTTAGTGGTATTGTGGTGGACTGGGCTTTTATAATCTTATTTTTCAGAATTTCCCAAGCATCTTCAATTGTTTTCACCTTTAAGATTTCCATCCATGGTATCCTTCCTAAGCTCTTAAGATTGTTGAAATCAACTCTTAAAGTCACTTGTCTTACACTTGTTTGACTTTGTTCTATTTTTGTGCCTGTATTATGAATTATAATATGACATGGTCACTCTCCCCCAGGATCCCTATTATTTCTGCCCTTTCTATCATTTCATTCCTTTAATGAGAATTAAGCCCAATATAGCTGATGCTCTAGTTCCCTCCTCTACCTTTTAATGACAAAGTTGTCTGCTAGGTTCGTCAGGAACCTGTTTGATCTCCCACTTAGTGCAGAGTTACTAACACTCCGAGTCACATCATCAGATTAACAACATGAAAACCGAACTCATTACATATTCCACAATGGAGAACCTCTTCTCAATTATAAAAATAACCCTGGTGCTCTCAGGGAGTCAGATCACAAGTGGCTTCTTCCAAAATTACAAATGACAAAATTGATTTGTTTGATTAGGGACAAAACAATGTTTTAATAAAAGACTACACAACCCATGACCTGCTAGGTCATCCTTTCAAAGATATTTCTTTACCAGATTCCTCAATGCCTTCAACAGTGGCAAAGCTTCTAAGTGCTGGGAAAATTGGGATATATTCAGAGATGTATCTGCCTTGAAAAGAGCCCATGTTATTTGGAAGCACTCTGTAAGTCAGCCTATTTGAAGTAACTTGATTCAGGAAATTTTGCCCTACGATGCATCATTTCACCCAGTTAAAGGTTACAAGAAGAGTTTTAGTAGTGTATAGATTGGAAATCTTTTATGAACGTTTTGCTGTAAATGGGCAAAAATTAACTGAAGATCTTTGGAACTGTGGATTAAAAAGGGTTGAATATGAGAAGTGAACTACAGAATATAATTCTAAAAAGAGAAAAATGGTAAAAATTTGTACGCTGTAAAGACTGGAAACTGCATCTTTGACTTTTTTTCTTTATCTATACGGTTTCTACCACTTTTTCTTGAGTTCAACTCTGGTCTGAATTTGAAACTAGCTTGAAATCTTTTGAATTTAGACTACTGCATCCCACTAATATTTTATGTGTACAGCATGATATCACTCAGGAGGTTTTCATATACTTGAGTGAGATCCAGAGTTTCTTCAAATATTCTATCTTTATTGCTGAGGCTTGTAATTATGGGCTTGCCTAGAGCCCCTAGTTATCAGTGATTCAGAAGTAGAGAGTTTTCTGTGACTAATTCCTTTTTTGCCTGAGTGAACCAATTTAAAAAATTAGGAGGTGAAATAGTTAGCATTTTGTCAAAGTCTAGTTCTTTGAAGAAATGCAAAATTGGAACGGGAACTGATTTGCACAGCCCTACTCAGTACAACAAGGAGAAACCACCCATCTAAGAAGACTGAACATCTAAGAGACTCAGTTCTGATGGAGTGGTTCAGGTGCTGGCCCTGAAACCAGGAAACAGTGAGTTCTAGGTCTCCCTAAGGCAGGGGTCTGCAACCTTAAAAACCCAAAGAGCCATTTGGACCACTTTCCCACAGAAAACAAAACACCGGGAGCCACAAAACCTGGGTGGGCGTGGCCAACTCGATGTCACTCACTCCCGAGTCACATGACTCCCCAGCTACGCTTACCCAGGTTTTGTGGCTCTCGGTGTTTTCTTTTCTATGGGAAACAGGTATCTCTCTCTATCTCCCCCTCTCTCTTTCTCCCTCTATCTCCCCCATCTCTCTTTCTCCCTCTCTTTCTCCCTCTCCCTCCCTCCCTCTCATCTTTCTCTCCCTCCCTCTCCCATCTCTCTCTCATCTTTCTTTCTCTTTCTCTCTCTCCCTCTCTCCTCTCTTTCTCTCATCTCAAAGTCACTCATTCCTCACGTAGTAACTATCATCTCCAGTCATAGTCATTAAAAATCATAGGAGCTGTATTTTATCCTTTACAGAGAGCATCATGGAGTTTGGGAAAAACTATTCTAATGTAAAATGCTAAATGAAGAATAAATAGCAAGACATGGATTTTATAAATCCCTGTCAGGTTTTTTGTCTTCTTGTGCTTCTTCTTGTTGTGCAGCTCAGTAGATTAGATAAGACAAATCAAGGATTTTAGGGGGAATAGATTCTCTCTCTCTCTGTCTCTCTCTCTCCCCGACTGCAGCAGGAAACGGCAGGCAGCCCTCTCGGTCTCTCATCTCTCTCTCTCATCTTTCTTTCTCCCTCTTTCTCGTGTGTGTGTGTGTGTGTGTGTGTGTGTGTGTGCGTGTGTGCGCGCACGTGTGCGTGTTCCCTCTTGAACCATTTCCAAAAACAGGCGAGGGTTGGGTTGTTTTTTTTTTGCTGATGTTGTTCTTTCTTCTTCTTTGGGTGCTTTTTACCATATGATTTAAATCAAGTCTTTACAGGTTCCCATATAAATCAAGCTCTTTTGTCCCCCTGCTGTGGTTCCCTATCGGCTGGCTGACCCCCCTCCCCTCCCCCTCACTCCTTGCCTGCCCTGAGAAGAGAAGGGCGACGGCGATGGAGACTCGCTCCGTATTCCAGAGCGGAAGCGAAGCGCCCCTCTACTTGCCTCTTTTTCCGGCCCTTGTGGGGAGACACGCAACTTTTCTCCGCGCCGAGACACTGGCTGGGCTGCCCGGCTGCAGCTGATGCTCCGCGTCGTAATGGGCTCCAGGAGGAGCAGGAGGGGACGCCGTCTCCCCCATTGTGCAGCGCGCTAAGTTTAAGTGCAAGAGCAGCAAGCAGCCACGGAGGCGGCGAGAGGAATATGGGGAGATGCGCCCCAGCCAGTGTCTAGGGGCGGAGAAAGTCGCACATTTCCCCATATTCCTCTCGCCGCCTCCATGGCTGCTTGCTGCTCTTGCACTTAAACTTAGCGCGCTGCACAATGGGGGAGACGGCGTCCCCTCCTGCTCCTCCTGGAGCCCATTACGACGCGGAGCATCGGCTGCAGCCGGGCGGCCCAACCAGTGTCTCAGTGTGGAGAAAAGTTGTGCGTCTCCCCCAGCAGCCGAGGTGCTCACAGCACCAACAAGGGCCGGAAAAAGAGGCAAGTAGAGGGGCGCTTCGCTCCCGCTCTGGAATACTGAGCGAGTCTCCATCCGCCACAGTCACCCTTCTCTTCTCAGGGCAGGCGAGGAGTGAGGGGGATGGGAGAGGCCACCCAGTGGTGGGATCATCTGACAGGGAGCAGGAGAGGGCCCAAAGAGCCGCATGCGGCTCTAGAGCCGCACATTGCCGACCCCCGCCCTAAGGCATGAATGCCAGTTGGGGGACTTTGGGCCAGTGACTCACTCTCAGCCAAAGAAGGATAAAACTATAATAATAATTATTACAGTAGTCCTTGCTTAAGGATGGTAATTGCAACTGGCAACTTTATTGCTAAGTGACATGGTCAAAAAGTGAGCCATCATGTATCCATACTACTTTAAGATGGTGGTTACAGCTGTCCCAGTTGCTATTGTTAGGCAAATCCCACATGGTCACATCATCACAGATCGCAAATGGTGATCATGTGGTTGTGGGATGCTGGGATCTCATAACAGTGAGCTGGTTGCCAAGTGCCCAGAATTGTGATTACATGAGCAGGGGGATGTTGTGGTGCTACCAGGACCCACTTAAAGACCCCCTCATTCAACACCATCTTCAATTTGGTTGCTGAATGAAAGGTCGTTCAATGAGAACTGCCTGTATTTTCCATCTAATCTAAAAGAAATATGAGCTGAAAGGGCATGAAATGAAAAAATCCCTACCCTCAAATGCAGCTTCAGAGATTGGCTGCAAAAGAACAAGAATAATTCAGCCCTGCACCCCTCTTTTCGAGGACTTGTTCTCAATAATCACCTAAGCTACTGTAATTAGTAGGATAGATTTTTGGTCCTCTGCCTCCATTTCAAGCAGGTTCTCGGTTGGATCTATTGGGTGGAGTTTGGGCTTTTTGTAAAAAACAAACAAAAACGAACAAACAGAAAGCCAGTCTAATCTCTGCAAATCTAAAATCTGCTCTTGTTGCCTCTGGGGAAGTCTCCTCAAAGTGCAGATGAGAAATGACTTCTTTGACAATACTCACCTGGTCCAGAGAATAGTTGACATATGAGATGGTAAGGTGAGGATCAGCCAGAAACTGCCAAAACAAAGAGATAAAGTGTGAGCATTCACAACAGAGCTTTTTTTTGGGGGGGGGGGGGAAGAGACAGGTTGTCAGGATGTAGCCTTTTGCTGTATTTTACACATCCTGCAATACCTTATTCCAGATAAGGTCCTATTCTGTCAGAAAATGCAAGCTTGGAGTGGGTACCTTGCCCAGGACAAACTAGCTTGTTGTCAAAACTTGTATCATCCCCATTCGGGTTGGGGTCTTCCTCCACCATGCACCCCCCGCCCGCCCCTCACCTCCTGCTCCAGGCCCAGCAGCGCCTGCCGGTAGGGCTGCAGCACGGCGTCCAGCCCGGTGCAGAAGGCGCGCAGGTAGATCCCCGGCGGGGAGGCCAGCAGCTCCTGCAAAGAGGCGAAGCGAGGCGGTGACTCCCCGCAGGGCACCCGCGGGCCGCCACCCCTCCCCGGGAAGGGCGCACCTGCGGCGGGGCGGCGGGC
>QLTV01000207.1:401705-415112 GCA_003457575.1 Thermophis baileyi
AGATGTGAATGAGGAGGAGGGAGGGAGAGAGGAAGGAAGGAAGGAAATGAGAAGGAGGGAGGCAGGGAAGGAGGGAGAGAGGGAGGAAGGAAGGGAAGGAAGGAGATGGAAAGGAGAAGGAGGGAAGCAGGGAAAGGAGGGGGGGAGGAATGAAGGAAGGAAGTAAATTGGAATGAGAGGGAGGGAGGGTCTGAGGGAAGCCTTAGCACTTGGCCACCAGCAGCCCTGCTGCCCTTTCACCATCCCCTTCCCCCTCCTCCTGGCCTCTCCTGGTGGTCTCCCATCCTATTGCTGAGGATGCTTTGCTTACAAAGCCAGGTCGGCTTGCATGGAGAAGGAGTGGGCCTCCCTCTGACCCACGCACTTTGCCCTCCCGCACCCACCATGAGCAACCTGGCCAAGGAGAGCGAGCACAGCAGCAGCAGCAGCCTCGAGGAGGTAAGCATGACCAGGCACCCCCTCAGGGAAGCTGGGCTGGGCTGCGGGGTCCCAGTTCCCCAGGAGCTCGAGGGCCGGGCTGGGTGCTTGCACTCTGCTGCCCAGGGTAGCCGCCTGGGGGTCTTCTGCGTTGCCTGAGAGGGACGGCGAGGCTCTTCTAGTGAACGAGGCTTTGGTGCTCTCCCTGGTCTCACCTTTCTCTGCTGGAGACTTCCGGATCCCCACTCCCAGCCTTGTCCAGCCCCCAACAGGAGGCGGAGGACAACGCGGCTGCGTGTGGAAGCGTGGAGGAGAAAGTTTGCAGGAAGCAGTTTCCTCTGAGTCCAATTTCTGCCTTGACAGATCTTTGGAGAGGAGGGGGGGGGTGGAGCTGCGTGAGGGAAGGCTGCCCCAACAAGCGAGCATCCTTACCACACACGGATTCCCTTTTGAGAAGGACCAGCCTCCCTCTTGCAGGACCAGGAAGCGCTGCTTCCCTGCCTCCCCCTCTTGCTTCCAGAGATCTGCCAAGGCAGAAGTTGGACTCCAAGGAAACTTCTGCTTTGCCAGGAGGGGGCACCGGACAGAGAAACGCCAATGATGTCTGGGATTTTGAGAAGAACATCTCCTTTAGCATGTTGTGCGCACCCCCCCCGCCACAAACACACACACACACACACACCCCATTCCAAGCTTGGAGATTTTTATCCACATCTGAGCTTGCAAACTGCCAATCATGCCTGTGCTTGGGGAGAAGCCCTCTCCTTTCTCTGTGGATAAATGTCTCCAAACTTAGAATGTGGTGTGCGTGCGTGCGTGCGTGCGTGTGCACATGCACTTGCCTGCCAGCAGTTTGGGGAGGTGAGCTTGTGAGGCACCAAATTGTCCCCACGTCGAGTTAGCCGTGCGACTTGTTCCGTTCTGAGTCAGCCGCGCCCAGTGAGCGGCGTTGAGCTGGCCATGGCCACCTAGCCACACCCACCTAGTCTCACTGACCTGGCTGTGACCACCCAGCCACGTCTACCTAGCCATGCCCACCTGGCTCCTGTGACTCGTCATAGTCTTACATGCAACTGGCCCTTTGAGGGCAACCATAATGCTTCACAGCCAAAGGAAACTTGGATTTCTCCAAGAAATTTTAGGTGATGGTTTCTAAGTTTAAGAATGACAAAGACATGGCCATAAAAATGGTTAATGCTTTCGCTTTAGATCATCCAGAAGAAATAGCTAGCTCCTACCTTGCATCTAGACAGTGACACTACAGGAAACTGCTGTTGTTGCCACCTTTTGGTAGTCATCAGCTTTGGTGTCACAGACTAAGCTCTCAACTTGCAATCTAGATCAGACAATTAGTAAAAAAAAAAAAACGTCAGGAGACTGAGCGAGCAATACTACAGTGATAAGTAGGCTCCGGTAGGCAATTGAGTACCCTTTAAGTATTTTAATGTCAATTCCATCAGCTTCAGCCAGCACATCTAATGGGAAGGGATTGTGAGACTTACAGCCCAAGACATGTGGAGGGCACCAGGTTGATCATGAGATGATTAATTGCATGGGTGTTGCAGTGACATGTGATTACATATAGCAGTTTCAAGAGCCCTGATGTTACCTAAGATATGAGGAGTCTATCTTAGCCTTGACGGGCAATAAGAAATTCACATTTCCCAGTGAATTTTCTCATATGACTACAAAATTTAGATGATGGAATCCCAACACAATGGAAAGTTACAGGTTGATGAAAGCTGCCTTAGAAGCTGCCCTCAATGAAATTGAGTTTGACACCCCTGATCTAGGTCATAGTGAGGAGGGTTCAGATTATCTAACGCAGTGGTTCCCAAACTTTTTCAGTCCACCGCCCCCTTGGTGCTCCAAACTCATCCTCAGTGCCCCCCACCCCACCCCGTTCAGGTGGGCGTGGCTTGGTGGTCAGGTGACTGGGTGGGCGTGGCCAACTTGTAAAATGTGGTGAAACTCACTTAACAACGCTCTTGCTTAGCAACCAAAATTTTGGGCTCAATTGTGGTCATAAGTCAAATACTTGAGTACCCTTTAAGTATTTTAATGTCAATTCCATCAGCTTCAGCCAGCACATCTAATGGGAAGGGATTGTGAGACTTACAGCCCAAGACATGTGGAGGGCACCAGGTTGATCATGAGATGATTAATTGCATGGGTGTTGCAGTGACATGTGATTACATATAGCAGTTTCAAGAGCCCTGATGTTACCTAAGATATGAGGAGTCTATCTTAGCCTTGACGGGCAATAAGAAATTCACATTTCCCAGTGAATTTTCAAATATGACTACAAAATTTAGATGATGGAATCCCAACACAATGGAAAGTTACAGGTTGATGAAAGCTGCCTTAGAAGACTGATTCTCAGTCAACCAGGTCATGGTTGCCCCAAAGGTGCTTTTTTTCTTTCTTTCAAGAGGCAACTGGACTTTTTTTCCCCTTGAAGACGTTTCACTTCTTAGATGATGGAAATAAAAACAAAGAAAATCCAGTTGCCTCTTGCAAGAAAAAAACCCCACCTTTGGGGCTGCCTTAGAAGGTGTAAATAGCGTATTTAATTACAGATTAGCTTCATCTTTAAGACAGCAGGAAAGACAGTTTGACATGAAGACATGAGCAGAATAATTGTTGCAGAAATGTTTATAGAATAATTGTCATATCACCTCCCCTTTGTCCTAAGGCCCTCTTTCCATTTCACTGCACAGGCACATAACACAAGACAAAAGGGAAAAAAACAGCTGACCTTTTATTATTTTCAAAACCAAAGTGAAAACAGCTCTGTCAGATGAGTGAGGTTGGGCTTAGAAGGGTGACACGTAGTCTTGCTTAGAGGAGGAAGGCTAAAAGGGAAACCAGAATCAGAGACAAGGGATGACGACATATCTTTCTCCGTGTCAGATGAGGCTAGGGGAAGAGGGTTCAAGGATACCATGGCTTGTGCAGCAAACTCCACTAGCCTTGGTCTTTCACTGCACTGCTTGCTCATTAGCGCTGCTGCCAGAGTCCTGGGGCTTCATCACGTCTGGGAGCTCTGGGGGGCTGGAGAAGGGATCGATGCGGAGGTTCTCAAAGGCATCTTCTGAAGGGGGAGAAAGACATGTATGACACCATCATCTTGGAACGGTACTGTTTTTTTTTGTTTTTTTTTTAAATTTTCTTTATTGATTTTTCATTTTATACATCATAATACTTTCACACAGATCTACACCCATTTTCATACATTATTATTCAATTTGTACAATTTGCATTATTTATTCATATTTATAGATCGTACCCGCATTTCTGCAAAGGCAGAGCCCTGCAGGGCGATCTGAAGAGGGGAGGGGGATGCTGTAGAAAAGGCCACCTTCCACCCGTGCCTCCCGTGCCGGCTCCGGGGGACTTGGGGCTCCAAAGCAGCCCACTGGCTTCCAACCCGGCGCCGCGGGCCGAGTTCCCAGAGTGGCGCCGGCGGTTGGCCAGGCCGCTCCGCAAAGAGAGCAGGCAGGTGGCCGGGTGAGAAGCCAGTGGGCTGCTTTGGAGCCCCAAGCGCCTCAGAGCCGGCACGGGTGGAAGACGGCCTTTTCTGCAGCATCCCCCTCCCCTCTTTGGATTGCCCTGCAAGGGGGGGGGCTCTGCCTTTGCAGAAACAGGGCAGGCGCATGTGCAGCTGCCCCTCTCAGTGTCTGCATTTCCACCAAGGGCTGCCTGCCACCCACTGGCCGGGCCGGGCTGGACGCCAACCTCGGAAGGCAAGCGGGCATGGGGCACCACCGGGAAGGCTGCTAGCTCCCTTCCCTGTGGCCGGACGGCCCCGACATGCTTGCCTGCCTTCCCTGTGGCCTTCTGCTTGCCTGCCTTACGGATAAAGTCCCTCAGATTTTCCCCTTAATGGAGGGGGTGGTGCCCCTAGCCTTGAAGGTGGTAGTAGTGCCGCCTCCTTCTCCCCCAAGGAGCCATTCTTGGATCTAATGATCTTCACTAACTATTGACTAGTCTCCAATCTTCCCTTTTTATTTATTTTTATTTATTTATTTTATTTGTCAACAAGTGCAAGGAAACAGGACACATGAAAAAATGGCACAAATAAATGGATAAAAAGAAGGAAAACATAGCCATAAACACACAAAATGAGTACATACAAATGGGTACAGTAGGACAGGGACGGTAGGCATGCTGGTGCGCTTATGCACACCCCCTTCTTTTGGAGAAGGTTATTGAGAAGGAGGTTCATTTGCAGCTGATGGGAACCTTGAAGGAAAGGGATCATCTAGACCTGCTTCAGCCAGATTTCAGGCCAAGATTCAGTACAGAAGCAGCTTTGGCTGTGCTAGTTAATGACTTGTGGCAGATCCTGGTGCAATGGTGGTGGATAAATTCTTGTGCTCCTTGATCTCTCTGTAGTTTTCCATACCATGAAACACAGTATCCTTCTGAGCCAGCTCCATGGCTAGAGGGCACCCTTTTATTGTGGTTCTCTTCTCCGGGGCCAGTTTCAGCTGGGGTTGGTAGATTGGGAGAGATCAGTGCCCAGGCCCCTCTCTTCCCTCATCTTCATGAACTGTTAAGTAAGGTCATACACTGGTACTAAAACCAAAGTGCTTCCGTGAAGAAAGGATTAGCTGGTGACTTCATTGTCGCCTGGGGAACACCCAGTTAGGGGCTCCATTCGTGTCCCCATGAAGTTGCCCACTGAAGTGGTACCCATCTATCCACTCGCAGTTGCCCGTTTTCAAACTGCTGGGTTGGGAGGAGCTGGACCGAGTGACGGGAGCTCACCCCACCCTGCGGCAGCAGTGGTTTTTGAATGTGAGCCTGCCGATAGTCAGCCCAGTGTTCTAACCTCGGGAGCTACTGTTCTCCTATCCGCTGGTTTGGGACTCAGTATCACCAGTACTCCAATTATACCCAATTATATCTTTTGACTCTGAGCTAGCATCTGAGGCTGTCACAATTCTGTCCCAGGGCCTGGAAACTGGGCAGATGTAGATAGGGACGAATTTTCTCTGAATG
Organism: Thermophis baileyi; assembly: GCA_003457575.1. Taxonomy (NCBI): domain Eukaryota; kingdom Metazoa; phylum Chordata; class Lepidosauria; order Squamata; family Dipsadidae; genus Thermophis; species Thermophis baileyi. The sequence continues at coordinate 407,130 of QLTV01000207.1, forward strand.
TGCCAAGACCTAAGTGGTTGTGGGTGTTTAGACTGCCCAGATCTGGGGAGATTCCATCTTTGACCTTGGATGGGGTGGCACTTTCCCATGCCCCTTAATCCCCCCATTCTGGATCCACAGCTCCTGCTTGATGAGTAGGTGGCAGCTATGGCTAGGAAGGCCTTTGCCCAGCTTTAAATGAAGCTCCAGATGCCCCCTTTCCTAGATAGGGGGTCCTCTTCACAGCTTGATTACTGCCATGCACTCTACTTGAAACTGTTCTTAAAGATCACCCAGAAGCTTCAGCTGCCACTCCCCTCCCCCCCCGGTCCGAACCCCCACCTTACTGGTATTTCAAAGGATCCTGAAGATATGGCTTTACCCATGCTTTGGGAAGGATGATTGATGCTGCTTTTCTTCCTTTCTTTGTTCTTATATGGTTTCATTTTTTCTGCCATCTTTGTTCCTTGCTTTGCATTGTTTTGGGATTTTTGTATTCCTTGTTTTTAAATATTTTTAATAATTTATAAATCACCCATTGTTGCTGGGAGTTGAGCAACATATAAATTTAATAAATTATAATGATCATTAAATTGTGCTAAGAGATCATGATTGTCTCAAGATTACCTACTGACCTTCCAAAGCTGAGGATTGTCTAGGTCCTGCAGGTCCATTGGCTGGCTCTCACTATATCCTTCCTTCATCTTCACTGTACGTGCCAGTTAGGGACAACGCAGGAACTGCTTGAAGTACTGACGATGTGAGTTGCAATTATATCTTAGCATATTTGAATGTTGGTTCACTGATTCCGTTCTTGCATTGTTGTGTTGCATTTTCTGGGCCTCATTAAAGGTCTGGTTATTGTCTCAATGGCTTGAGAACGAGATTTTGAAAATGTCATGTTTCCATACAAGCTGGTCTCCCGTCACCAACAACTCTGTTCTCTGCTTCGGCTGCAAAAGTATCAAATTGAAAAACAAGTCCAGTGCCTTTGCTGTTATGGTGGTGTTGGTTAAGGTGCTGATTTGGGCTTTTTGCCTAAAACCCAAGAGTGATTTTCCCCCTCCGTCTTTTTAACAAGATTTATTGACAAGAAAGAGTTGAGCTTACAAAAATTCTGGCAGCTGAACTATTTCCCATTTGAATAGCAATAGCAATAGCACTTAGACTTATATACCGCTTTACAGTGCCTTACAGCCCTCTCTAAGCGGTTCACAGAGTCAGCATCTTGCCCCCAACAATCTGGGTCCTCATTTTACCCACCTCGGAAGGACGGAAGGCTGAGTCAACCTTGAGCCGGTGAGATTTGAACCGCCGAACTGCAGCTAGCAGTCAGCTGAAGTAGCCTGCAGTGCTGCACTCTAACCACTGTGCCACCTCCAGTATCTCCCAGTACATTACAGTGGAGTCATCTTTGTTTCCTTCTCAACTGCCTTCCTATGAATGAAAGGTCTTTCTACTGACAGAGCTTGCAAGCAGATGTTCACACAACTGTCTCCAGAACCTTTATCAGTCTGGGAATGAACCATAACTGAGAATATTCTCCCAGATTTTTAAAATGAAAATGGACAGTTGTACTTTGAGCCATTTCTGAAACATTAATTGTATGCATTTATTTAAGCCTCAGACTTTGCGGGGATGACATTACGAATAGTTTTTCCTTGTAGGAGGAAGAAATGTGAGCTGTTCAACACAAATGCCCTGCATTGATCCAGGATCAAATTCTAATGTCCTCTCATGGGTGTGGTTGGGCCATCAGGGAAACTGATGGGGAAATATTTCTGAGAAATATTGAAAAGTGTTGTGCAGGACCTTAAAAAATGTTGCTTGATGATCTTTTCCAGGGAGTGGGTGACTCCAGGCCAGATATGATTTTGGCTGTCAAGCGTTTTCATTTTTGTGCACCCTTTTTATGATGTGTAGCATGATCTCAAGCTTTCTTTGTTTACCTCCCAGTATAACGGGAACTCTTGCCCAAGAGTGTGATGAGGAAGTGTGTCATTCTTTCCTTCCATTTCTTTCTCTCTTTCTTTTGGTGCATGCTTTTATGGGAGATGATCTCTGTAAATAACTGATTTCCCACATTGCAGGTAACAAATTCTTTGAAAGGACATATGGATTCAAAGTTTTCACAAACTCCATACAGTATTGAATAAACCTTTGGCTGTGTTAGTAAGCCAAAACTGTTGTAATTGTGTAATACGTTCTGCTGAAATAAGCCATATTATGATTTTAAGGGGCCAAGTGGATGTCTCCTGAAGTTAAAAACATAGAAATACAGAAAACTGATGGCAGAAAAAGAAAACTTGTATATTTAAAGGTTTCAGTCATGTCCCCCCTTTTCCCTTCTGTCTTCCAGGCTGCACATATTCTGTTCATCCGATCTCTCCTGATACGTTTTGTCCCTCAGACCTTGCACCATTTCCCCCCCCCCCCCCCCCCCCCCCCCCCCCCCCCCCCCCCCCCCCCCCCTCCTCTTCTTTCCTTTCTCCCCCCTCTCCCCCCGCACCTCCCCCCTTCCCCCCCCCCCCCCCCGTCTCTGACTTGCTCAATCTTATCAGTTTCTTTTTTTAAGTGAGATCTCCAGAAGTGGACACAGTATTCCAAATGGGGTCTGACTAAAACTATAGAGTGGGACTAGAACCTCCTTTTTCCTGCTGGTGATTCCTCTAGTGATGCATCCTAGAATTTTGTTTGCCTTCATGGCTACCTGGCCACACTGTTAGTTCATTTTGCAGTCATCTGCAAAAGAGTCATATGAAGAGCCGAGGTGGCGCAGTGGTTAGAGTGCAGTACTGCAGGCTACTTCAGCTGACTGTTTAGCAGTTCAGCGGTTCAAATCTCACCGGCTCAAGGTTGACTCAGCCTTCCATCCTTCTGAGGTGGGTAAAATGAGGACCCAGATTGTTGGGGGCAATATGCTGACTCTGTGAACCGCTTAGAGAGTGCTGTAAAGCACTGTAAAGCGGTATATAAGTCTAAGTGCTATTGCTATTGCTATCTGCTATGAGCAACCTAAATCCTTTTCTTCTGTTGTTCTGCCCAACAATGTACCCCCAATACTGTACCCTGCCAGAGGATTCTTTTTCCCCAAGTGCATGACCTTATATTTTAAAATGTTGAACTGCAGTCTCCACATTTTTGACCAAATTGTTTTCCATGTTACGAATACCTCCAAGAATTCAACTCTATTACACACCTTTGTGTCATCTGCAAAAAGGCAGACCTTACCTAGCAATCCTTCTGTTCCCAAGTACATACACCTGAATTTGGAATTATGGCTCTATTTGGAGCTTGTCTTTGACATGCCAGGTAGACCACAGCACACCATAAGGTTGTGGCAACTTACATGAGGTTTACTCAGGTCTGAGTTATGTAAGAAGCCTACACCTTGTGTGGCCAACTGGCTGGTTCCATTCTTTGGAACGTCCGAGAGAGACTAGAAATAACCATTGTTGTGTGGAGTAGAAGTACCCTGTTCTGTTTCAAAATAAGGACTTGCCCAGCTTTCAGGATGTCCAGCTTCACACGTAGCTTGCTCAGTTGATTACTTGAAGTCAGCACAAGTTCTGAGGACAAGTGTCTTCTCGTAGCTCAGGATTTGCCAAATTGCTAAGATAGGAAAATGAACAGTGGGTATATATATTGTACACAGCACAGCCATTGGGATGGTCAGCTGATCTTGCACTGCTATTTTTGGTCAAGAGACTGAGTTTAATGAGTGACAAAACAGTATCACTGGAAACTTTTCTTTGTAGCTTGTTGAATGTAGCTTTCTATTGTCACTGCGTTTATCAACAATTCTAGACTTGTTACAGTTTTGAAATCTGAGCCTCAATACACAAAGCGGTTCTTGTGTGGAAACCTGAAATCTTCCTTCTTGCTTTGCATGTTGATTTCTCTTTCTGTGATTAAGAGCAGCAATGGGATGTAGGTTAACAACTGTTGTGCACACCAGAAGAATTATACTGCCATGAAACGATGGCAGGAAGTCCCAAAGTAATAATATAAAAATCTTTTAAAGCAGCAGTAATAAAAAAGATGCAAGAGTGAGAATCAAGATATTTCAGCTAACAGAAGTGTAAGTATTGTACCCTTGTCTTGATTGGTGGTGATAAGTGATGTCATCTCCTCTGATTAACATCTTTGCATTCCTTTTCGGGGGCTTGAATTTGACTCTGAAAAAAAAAGAGGGACCTCTCTGGAAAGAAGCATTCGGTATTGTCTCCACTGTCTCTTCCACTGTAGACAAAGTGCTACAATATGATTGAATGTGGAGAGCATTACACTTTTATTCCCCCTGGTTTGGTCATGGAATACAGGTAATCCTTGCTTAAAGACCGTTCAGCGACCATGCAAAATTATAACAGTGCTGAACAAAGGGATTTGTAACCCATGCCTGAAGTTACAGCACTGCAGTGCCCCCATAGTCACATGATTGCGATCTGGGCGTTTGGCAATCCATTTGCATGGACTGGTTGCCAAACGCCCCACAATCATGTGGTCACCGTTTACAGTCTTCCCCATCTGCTTCCCCAGAAAGTCAGTGGGAAAGCTGGCAGGGAAGGTGGCCCTGCTAAGAGGACTCCCTCTGGTCTCTGGGGGATGGCTGTCCCAAAATCCAAGCGGGATTTTCAGCCCCAGAGGGAGAAGGCGTGTGATAAGGTAAGGAATGGGGTGGTGGTGGTGGTGGACACCATGAGAGGCCTGGGAGCAGATGACTGTCTCCCAGTCAGGAACTGAAAATCCTATTTGGATTTTGGCAGGATGTTCAGTGGAGAGACCCTCGTGCGTGATCTGTGCTGGGCCTCCCAGGGTCTTCCCCAGGCCTCTGAAGGTCCTTATTTAGGACTCTTTTCCTTAATGATTGCTTCGTTCAGTGACAGAGATTCAGGTCCCAGTTGTGGGCACAGACTACCTGTAGGTATTTCCCATTAATTGAGATACTATATAACAAACATTCGTTGTTATATAAATACCTATCTACCTACATCAAAAACATCTGCCAGGCTATCGCACCTCCTTTACATGGATGATCTGAAGCGGTATGCAAAAACACCATCTGAAATAGAATCACTGCTCAATACTGTCCGTGTATAAGATACTGCAATGGAGTTTGGACTGGATAAATGTGCCATGCTCGCCATTAAACAGGAAAACAATAGTGAAACTGAAGGAATCAAGGTGCCCTATGGAAATAACGAAGAGTCTGGGTGAAGACAATCATTTTAAATACCTGGGTATTCTTCCAGCTGACAATATCAAGCACACTGAAGTATGCTGAAATATAAAGTGAATATATAAAGTGAATATATAAAGAGAGTGAAAAAGATCTTAAAGTCCAAACTCAGTGGAAGAAATACCATCAAGGCGATTAATACCTGGGCAATTCCAGTCATTAGATACATAGCTGGAACAGTGGACTGAAACAGAACTAAAAGCCCTGGATAGGAAGACCAGAGAAATAATGACAATGAATCATGCTCTTCATCCAAGCAGCAATGTTGACAGATTCTACTTACCAAGGAGTATATAGGTGAATGTGAAATGTTGCAAGTACAGTTGAAGAAGACAAAGGGGCATTGGAAAAATATCTGAAGGACAGCGAAGAAGATGCACTGAAGCTAGTATACTAGGAAGGCCTACTGAGTACCAGAGAGACCAAAATGGCCTACAAGAAAGACCAAACAAAGAACAGAAAAGACACATGGCAAGGCAAAGCATTACATGGCCAGTGCAATAAAAAATAGTAGGTAAGACAGATAATAAAAAGACCTGGCAATAGCTAAGTGCAGGAAAGTTGAAGAAAGAAACAGAGGGGCTAATTCTGGCTGCAAAAGACCGAGCCTTAAGAACAAATGCGTACAAAGCCAGAATTAAGAAGACAGCAACAGATAGCAAGTACTGCCACTGCAAAGAAGCTGAAGAAATACCTGGTTAGCTGCTGCAAGAAGATTGCAGAGACTGACTACAGACAACAACATGACAAAATAGCAACAATGGTGCGTTGGAAGTTCTGAAAGAAATATCCCTTGCCTACAAGCAAGAACTGATGGGACCACACAATAGAAAATGAAGATGCTAAGATGCTTTGGAACTTCGAATACAAACAGATAAACACCTACCACATAACAGTCCAGAATTAATAATTGTTTATAAGAAAGATAGTGGATGTTGCAGTACCTGGGGACAGCAGAATAACTGGAGAATTGGAAGAAGATAACAAAGTACAAAGAGCTATAAATGGAATGATTGTGGCAAAACCAAAGCAAAGATAGCACTAATAGATGCCTTGCGTGCAATCTCAAAATATATGGAGCCCCACTTGAACACCATCAACTTTGGCAAAATCATAGTCAATTGCAAAAGGCAGCTTTGCTTGGAAGAACTTACATCTTTAACATCATCAAACACCATCTACCTATCTCGTTCCTTGGGAAGGATTCAAAAGGTGGATTCAAAAGGCCAAATTCAGTCTAAACATCTGACAGCACTGATGATGTTACCTAGTTTGGGTAATGAAACATCTGCAAGAAAACAACAAAGCTCAGAGAGTGCCAAAGACTCCTCAGTTTAAACATCCCACTGACTGTGTGATGAACCATAGTGTCAACTGTCCCAAGTGGCACATTCTAAAAAAGGAACTCCTGGTCCAATTAGTTCACCAAGAGTAAAACTTTATTGAAAGATCCATCTATGTACAGCAGAAGCAAAGTCAGTTCTGAGGTTTTCCCGTGAAAACCTGCAAAGGTAAAATCCCCTTTTCTCCCTGGGTCACCCACAGATCATTGTCCACCAATTACATGCAGTGCTTTTGTTTTGGGAAAACAGTCTGGCTGTTTGAACAGACTGGAACTCAACCTTGGTGGGTATCTCTTCTCAGTCAGCAGAAGGCGCTCATGCCTATCTCTCCCCCCTCCCTAGGAATTTACCAACCCCCTCCCATTTCTGTTTGGCAAACTGTGAGCCGAAATCAGGTGCAGGCAACAATGAAGCCAAGTCAGTTTTGACATGTCGACCCTCCTGAGGAATGATAGTCCTAGAAAATAAATATTAAAGTGCACACAACATTAAATGTTGCTTGTTCTTCTCCAAGATCTCCGTTACTGGGGCTGACCTGGTTGTTTAGCATGAAACCTGCACCTAGTCGCCCTCACATCTGTCTCTGCCACCATTCTGCATCGGCTAAAGGTGATGTTACGGAGGGGATAGCCCCTCCATAACATCAAATATTGCAGTTTCCCCTTATGGTACTGGGAGTTGAGAATCTCCTTGATTTCATTAATAATAATAACCTTTATTGTCATTGTACATATATACAACGAAATTGATTTAGCCTCTACTGGTGCAATCCATAACAAAATACAAAACAACATGAATAATATAGAAAATGGTCCTTATACAAGTAATTAGGGAGAAACCAGTCATATGTTTCCATATGAGGACATATGTCCTCATAGTGCTCCTCTCCTTTGACTATGATGGGAGGGGGAGGCACCTCCATAGCTGGCCTTAATTCTGAGCTACAGACTGCAGTGAAACGGTGCACTCGCCTGAGGCTTTTTGGCAGCTGCAGTTCTACAGTAACCGGATTTACGATCTGGGTAATCTGGAAGGGCCTATGTACTAAACCAATCTCATTTCATTGTTCAACACTGTGACTAAACTAGTAGACCAGCGAAATACTGTGGACATAATATACTTAGACTTCAGCAAAGCATTCGACAAAGTAGACCACAACCTACTTCTTTGTAAGCTAGAAAAAAGTGGGATAGACAGCTACACGACCAGATGGATTAACAACTGGCTGACTAACCGTACTCAACAAGTAGTTCTCAATGGGTCTAAGTCTACATGGAGAGAAGTAAGCAGTGGGGTACCACAAGGTTCCGTCTTAGGCCCAGTACTCTTTAATATCTTCATAAATGGCCTAGACGAGGGAATAGAAGGGGAAATAACCAAATTTGCATATGATACCAAGCTGGCAGGAATATCTAACACCCC